>VWYH01002775.1:174096-217377 GCA_013399365.1 Pampusana beccarii
TTTTTTTTTTTTTAAATGAAAAAGTGTAAGGAAGTATTTTGTTTCTATGCTATCCCTGCTAAAACTGATTGTGGGCTGTCTGAATGATCTTGAAATTTTGTTAAGTCCATGAAGATTGCATATTGGTAGATATAAAAAGTTCTTTTTCAAAATCCAATCTAAGCAAATACCTACTTTTATAGAACTTGAATAAAGCATTAGCTTTATCTTTTTTATTATCAATAACATTTCATTTAAGGAAAATAACAACACTAATTTTACTAGATTTCTACAGTGACGTAAAAGGAAGGTTTTTACAAAGATGGGTGATCCTTGTCTTTAAATAATTTTGGAATTTTGGAATGATATAGAAGAGAACTGTAATGTTCATCAAATACATTAGATGCACATGCTAATATGGGTTGATTGCTGTCTCAATGCATAATGATGATCTCTGTTCAATTTTTAAAGCAAATTTTAGTACAGAAGGGAATGTTAATCCATAAAGAAACACAGACTTTAAAATAAATTATCTGGATTTAAGAAGTAATTGTGCAATTTTCTTCGAAAATGATCATGTTTTCTGGTTTAAGGAGACATAAATTTAAAAATAGGTGGGTTTACATTAATAGAATCTGTGGATAAAGGTATTTCTACCTGGTTTGGTTTAATAAAAGACTATGGTTGCACAATCTGCTTCACAGAATGAGGAGCTGCAAAGAAAAAGAGCCAAAAACCACATAACTAGGGAAGTTGATAAATCACGGAGATATGAGGCAAGGTGGTCAAAATAATATAGATTAATTATTGTTGAGAATATTGACTATTTTTTCAATAGTTTTACTTAAATAATATTATGGTAAATTTATTATTTTTTTTGCTTAGGTGCATAGGAGTTGAACTATACTGTCTTTCATTAGCTATGTTAGAAGTGTCATCAAAAGCTGAACTACAGATATTTAAGGAAAGGAATTAACAACTTACCTTCACATCTGAAGTACCTTTAACAGGTCACGTTTTTCTTAAAGCTGTATTACAAGCATATTTTAGCTTCATAGAATATTCCTGCCATCTCAGTAGCAACTCTGTATAGCTTATATTGAGCTTTTTATTTTAAGCAAGATTAAGATCCTTCTTTTTCAGAGATATAGTGACTTCAAATTGGGTCCATCTTTCTGAAACACCTTGTACAACTTACGCTGTGAAAGTATCGTAACTATTCCAGTTGGTGACAGGTAAAAGTCTCTGTTTATATTGCATTTTTTTCTATAGTGTGGACATTCTGGGCTAGATTCAACCTCAGTTTAAGACGTTTCTACTGAGGTGTCTGCAGGCTTGTTTGACCTTTAAGCTCATTTCATAGTCAAAAGAGACCTGATCATCCCAGTCATGGCAAACGGGAACAATTTATTCAGCAAATTTACAAGGAGATAAATCTTGTTGTCACAATATGTTTCTAGTGCTATCCTACCATAACCAGGATATTTCCATGAAACTGGTAGACATGGGAAAGGAGTTGAGCAAGATCCAAATCTCTACTGCAGTATTTGGCAACTAGGTGACATAGTACCTAAAATAACTCTAACTCTCCATGTTAATGCAATCAAATAGCCTTTGGATTCTACTTCAGAGTTTACTGAATGGCTCCATGGAGTCTATCAATTGCATTGACCAAATCTCCATTGCCCAAAATGTAAGCTTCAGGCTCTAGTTAAGCTTCAGTCAACAGTTAAATTTAAATGTTTCATCTGCCAGCTTAACGTCATTCATAGTGACATAAAAGAACAGACAAACAGCAGTCACTGTCTGTAACTAAGAAAGCACATTAACTTCCTTGTCAATATCAATTAAAATTCTGTTTTCAGATAACTATTTAATGGAAAATATAACTAAAAAAAAAAAAAAAAGCATTCCTGAAACTGAGAACTTAAAATCATTCACTCTTTTTCTTAATTTCATCTTCTTAGTCATTTCTAAGCAAAAAGTATTACTAGCCACCCTTTTAAATATTACTTCTACAGAAAGAAAAAGATACTTAATTCAGGGAGTTGACGTGCTCAGAAAAGCCTAAACCCCCAAATTTTTAGCTTTTTAAAAACTACTTTTAAGATTAGAAATGTATTAGTTTTTTATATAAAAGGCTTTTTTTTTTTTTTTAATTTAATATTCTATGCATGGGAACTATATGTGAAAGAAGATTAAGATCATTTACTAGACTTCTGTCATCTTTACTTGTTAGAGATCTAATCCAATTTGAAGGTTTAAAGTGGACTAATAAAATCTAATTCTGACATTTATCAGACTACCTAGAGCAATAGCACTGAAAATCTAGTCTTGTATGTGTGAGATAATAATTTTTCCAACAAAGATAGAAATTGAATTCAGAAATATTGTTCTAAGTAATTTCATAATTAGACTTTCTTTAATGTGTAGTGCAGATATTTTATTATTAACTGTTTTAAGTTTTAACAGAACAAAAGACATCTACCTGACAGGGGACTTAAAATAAAACTCAAAAATACGAATATTTAAGGACTGTGTTACAAAATGTAACAGCAACATTTAGATACAATACAATCAGGGAAAATCAGCATCTGCACGTAACTCATGCAGATGAGTAACCTACCTACTGTTCCTTGTATTTACAGGATTTACCAGCCTTACATTTTACCATCCTATTGTCTGTTCAGGCATTACCGCCATGTCTGAGACAAAGCTAAAAGAAGGTATGCAGAATTTCCAAATTATGATGTAGCTATTAAATATTAGTTTAGGCACTCAATCCAGATGCAATATGACAGCAATATACTGTGATCAGATTAGTTTTCAGATTAAAAAAAAAAGATAAAAACAATGTTATTTGTTTAGTACAACCACACTAAACACATATGGTCTCTTTATACAGTACTTAAGTGAATACTTAAGTACTTACTGTCATATAAAGATCAGTATGATTTCAGAAAGCTTAACATATGTGTTTTTATGTACCTAATTTAAAAGCAAATGCTCGTACAATGATTCTGTAGTTCACATGAAGACATTAATTTTAATTTATTTGCATTCTGGAATCATCATGGATAATGCTCAATTCTGTCCAGTACTGCAAAATGTATTAAAACCAGAGAAAGAGAAAACGAGAGGTCAGGTTTCTAAAATTACTCTCCATTTGGTTAAACACGTAGGTTCACAAACATTCTGAATAACATACAAGGACTCATGAAGAAAAAGTTTTCAAAATAAATTAATAGTTTCAGAGCTATCCATCAGTACTGCATGGAGTAAACATAATTTGTTCTTACACAAATATAATTACTGAGGTTTCTTTCTTCACATTTATTTGCTCATTTTCAAATTGAAAATTAAATAAGAATCTATCAGAGGAATGTCAGACTTACTCTCATAGTGAATTAGGAAACCGATGCTGGAACGACTGTTGTCTGTAGTGAACAGTAGATACATGTAATTTCCAGTACTGATAAGGAACTGGGGTGCTTGTGTTCCATGATATTCTCCAATTAATGGTGATGAGTTAGCTGGCCCATCTCTGACTTCCAAAGTATCATAATTAACTTCAGTCTGAAATCTGAAAAGGAACATGCAAGTCAGCTGGTAGGTAGAGGAACGGTATTATTTTCTTTAACTATTAGAAATGTAACACATGTGTAACTAATTAAGAACATCATACATAGCCATCAGTGTATTACTGAGGATAACAACTAAGGCAGGTTTTAGTTGTACAACTAATGTCTTGTACAACTAAGGCATTTAGTGGGAAATCTGTGTGCAAAAAGGCAAATTTTCTCAAAGAAAACTGCATTATAAAGATCCAAGAAATTTCTTGCCCTCAAACTAAATAAAAGTTGGACATTGTAGGAACATCTTCGATAATGGTTCATAATTTAATCTCAATAATTTCGTTATTTGATATTCGCTACTTGGCAAAAGCTGTTTTACTTATTCAACTGTTTGTGGTTTTTTAATCCAAAGATTTTTTTCTGACATAGGTTGCTACTTTATTTTAAAATAATTATTTTTGTCCTATGAAGTCAAGCAATACAAAAATACTGAACTGAAATCAGCACTCATTTTGAAATTTGTTATAATAAGCAGAATTCCTTAGTTTACCTCCATGTGTCAAGGAAACAGATAATATAGACAAGAATGAGAAGGAGAAGAAAGAGAAGGAGACTGAGATAGTTGATTTAAAAGAACAAACAACTTTAAAATCAACAGGAGAGTCAATGTCTCTCTCAATCACTAAACCACATCACATTTCTCCAGTTCATAAAGGATGTCTATGTGTGCAGTCATCCACTACTAGTTGTTCTCAAACAGCTCAAATCTGCTCTTTCTGTAGATGGTATTTTTCACATCAGATGCATTTTGAAACAGTTTGTGATTACATCAGATACTCCTGCAAACTGCAGCATCTAAACAATGCACACATCAGTTTTCCCATCAACAAAGTTTGTGCTATTACAGAGATATCTATAGTGGTCTAAATACATTTGCCTACAAATCAAATTTTCTCATTTTCATAAGATGGTAATCTTTCAGAAATGCATGTGATCTGAGATTTTATCTTCTTTTCCCATAAGGCCTATTAGTTCAACTTCTGAGAGCAACAAACTGCATCCCTATGCTATAGAACATTTTTTACAAAATGAATGCTCCTAAGCTGTCTTGACAACATGGGACATGTTTAGTGGGTTTGGAGATAAGAAACTTGTTGTCTTCTTGTAATTGAAGAAAACTGTGAATTATCAAACATTTGGAAAAGGAGAAATATATGGGACATTCCTTCAAAGTGTAAATAAACTTTGTACTTCGCTAGGTAATGATGACAGAATGAATGTGTTCCCCAGTGAGGCCATTATATTTTACAAGCCAATTATCACTGGTCATGTAAAACCATCTTCACAGACACATCAGTATCTGTAACAGCAAGTTTGGGTTTAGCAAGTATTTAGTAGTCTATAGCCCTCATGATGCCCTGGAAACAAAAGCACATTCAGAAATGGGAAAGTATTTGTTTGCTTAACAACCAGAGCTAATGACTGCTTAGAAACTGACTTAGGCCCTTCATATTGTTCCTTCCTCTCCACAGAGGAAATTCTCTAGATTTATGGTGCTTTCAACCAAGCTACCTTCTCTATTTGGATACCTTGGCTAAAATTCAGATGACTGCTTTCACTGATATCTATTCCACTCTGAGAGTGGAATACAGGGCTGTGAAGGCTTGCTAATATATTAAGCATTAAACGGTTCCTGGCAGTGAAGCCAGCTAGCATGGAGTGGTTTGTATCCATACTATTAAATACATCCTTTGGCCCCTTTGGAGATATTATTCAAATTTCCTATTATGAATGCTTACTTGCCCACATTAACTCCTGACCACGCTTGATAATTATTCAGGAGAATGCTAGTTGGCAAGCTCAAGAAGTATGTTAGAGACTATCTCAACAGTTTAATTGTACAAATACATGAGTTCTTGTGCCTGGGGAGGTTCTCTGGTTTTGTTTCACTTAACAAAACAGACAGCCACAGAGGGCATCACTAAAGTTCTGGACAGTTTTTCAGTACCTTTCAATAATTTGAGAGATTATACATTGATTTACGCTGCAGCAGAATGAGGAAAATAGATAACACTAGGCTGGTTTAAATACTTTATTTGGACTCATAATTAATGGACTCAAGATCAATAATTCAACAGTTCAGCTATTTTGACAGTCATGTTTGGGAGGGAAACTAATTAGTAATAAAGTGCTCCCAGCCAGCAATTGCAGATTTCTTAGCAGGGTGGTATGACAACAGGGAGTTGCAAACCCTTGCTGGAGACAGAAGAATTAAAATAACTACTGTAGGAATTGCTACCTATTACAACGATCCTTATTCCCAGTAGGTTCTTGTTCATCTCAAACTTAGAAATTTGTTTCTAATTCACCTGTCTGGTTTTGAGGGTTTAGAAGAAGGGGGCATGTATGGTTTTTATGGGTTGGGGTTTTTTTTCAATCTTCGCACTGTCACCAAAATGATAAATCAAGATAGTTTATTATTGGAAGTTCTGCGTCCTTACTGAAAGTACTTAATTAAAGGTTACTTTTTGTGGGTTTGTTTGTTTGTTTGTTTTTTAAAACTTTATTGACATACTTACGTTAGTAAAAGGTAGGACATTCTGCAAATGTTCACAGAGAATTTTAAAAATACTGCAATAATACTATGTTATAACATCCTTCATATATAGTTAGATAGGTTTAGAAAGATGTTTGTTTTATACACTATGCATCAATAATAAGTAATAATATGTTTGCATCCATATTCAAAGTACCAAAAATCTCCCACTCAGACATTACCCTTTTAGCCCCTTTTTTATGGCTTGAATCAGTTAGATTTTACTTTTTTGTTATCCTTCCAGGACTTAGTCATGATCTGAAATGCAAAACGTTTCGATGTAAAATGTTCATAGGGTTACTCAGTCCTTTGCTACTATTTCTGGAAAGCTTATAAGTAACCAGTGTGTTTAATGGTAACATTGTTTTGTAAGTGAAACATTTAGGGAAAGGAGACAGAATCCTTCTTTTAATAAGGCTGATAAAAATCTGGAGTAGATTGATTGACTGTCTGCTGTACTTTAAAAATTATGCATGATCAGAATTCTCAATTTTTTATCAGGGTAAACTCCAAGTTCTCGCTTAATTTCATTGCAGTTCAATTTGCACACAAAGCTCTAGAATTCTCTCAGTAGAATATGTTTGTGCATCTGTCTAAAATTCAGTAAACTTAATTCTTAAACTGGACCATATGTCACAGGAGAGTATGTTTCCCATTAATTTCCTCAGAAATTTAGTGGTCATACTGTTAAGGTCATAGTCAGTCATCCAAACATCTGCAGCTTCAGGCAATGTATTCCCATTTATAAAATTAAAATGTGCCATCTTACAAGTAATATGGCTGTTTGCTTTCACTGCATTTAGGAAGACATCCCTGAACCTCGGAACCTCAGGCTTCTGGTGACTAATTAAAAAAAAAAAAAAAAAAAAAAAAAAAAAAAAAAAAAAATACAAAATAAATAAAAAAAATAATAAAAAAAAATTATAAAAAAAAAAAAAAAAAAAAAAAAAAAAAAAGCTGGCAAATAAATATAAGCTTCTAATTAATGTATTAAGTCTTTAATGAAGAAAAAAAACCCCAAAACTTAAAATTCTGGAAGTTCCTGCTGAATACAATGAAAGTAAACAGCTTTTTGTTTCTATAAGAACCAACATGATAATTTTTTGAAAATTGTTTGAACAGTTACCATTCTTGTCTGGTATTTGTCATTCTCTCCTTTGTCCCCAACCTTAATGCATTTATAATAAGAAAAAAAAAACAAAAAAAACAAAAAAAACAAACAACCCCAAAACAAAGCAACAGGACTGGAAAAAGGATATGTTAAACTAAATGTACAACCTATCTTAATTTTCTCACCAACATTATATTTCATGCCGCTGATCATGTTTGCAAAAATCTTCTATGTTTTTATTCATGTTTATTTACAGTGGGTAATTAGAACCTTAGAAGCTCTGTGACCAGTGGAACTTTAAAACACATCGTTTTATATATCAGGGAGGAATTATTTTTCTTATTAGATTGAATTTGCATTTACCTTATCTACTTGCAATTTTTTTGCCCAGACATCTAGTCTCGTAAGGATCTTCAGCGATTTTTTAGTCATTCCTTGTTTTTAATATCCTGAATAACTTAGTTTTATTAATCTAATTTTCTCCTTTCTAAGATCATTTCTGAACATGCTGAACAGTTTTGAACACAACAGAGATCTCTGTAGAACACCAAAAATTTCACTGTGAGACTTTTATCATCCGTTAATTTTTATTCATGCAATGTCCTTCTTTGTATTAAAACGATTTTTTAAAATTAAAAGGGCTTTTTAATAGCCCTTTGCAGGGTGAAGTGCAAAATACAAAACTTGCATTTTGAAAACTCAGGTAACTATATTGAACATGTTTCTATGCCTTCCGACGCTATAAAAAAATTTACGTTTCTGCGATAGGGTTTATTTTACAAAAATCATATTGAAACTTCCTCCATATATCATATTTATCCATGCTTCCACTACTGCTACTCTTGGTTATAGTTTTCATAGTGGGCATCCAGTACATAATTCCTTAGATCTCCATGAAAGACTTAAAAAGATCTGGTTCCTGAAGTGCATAGATATTAAAAGAACAGTTACAGTTACACACAACTTTCAGTCGTTCAGCCATGTCATCTTTGTATTTATTCAGGTCTCCTGGGTGAATGCTGTCTACTTCTGGTGACTTACTGTTCACCTTGTTGTATGTGCCACCTCCCCTATCAATGGCACTTCAGCTTGAAACGTATATTCCGATGAGTTCCCCAAAATGAAGAAGGTCGTGAATGTTAGGTTTACATAAGTGCAAGACAGAAACAAATCGGTGGAAGTGATACCTGCAGAAACTCACTAAGCACATTAAACAAAACACCGTTCAGTTCAGGAATGTGCTCAGTTGCGAATTGGAGAAGTACTTAGAGGAAATATCAGATACACTTATATGGTCCTCTCACCAGTCCCTACAATACTGGATTTTTGTCTCTGTGAGGAACACAATATCGAGCAAGATGAGTCTTCGATTCAACCCAGTAACAGTGATTTTTATTATACATTCTTCTGACTCCCTCTACATTAATTTTCATCATTTTTCATTTCTGCTCTTAGAAATAGAAGTCTGAATGATTCTGAAAAATTTTGCTCATCACTGTTTATTCCATACAAAGCTGAATCTAGACACAGATTATTGCCTCCCCATGGGTAATAGTGGAATACAGAAATGCCAGTAAAATAGAAGTCATTGCAGCCTACCTCCAGGTGCTGTCCTTTGCATCTTTTTGTCAAATGGACTATTTAGTGTGATACTAATATCTAGATCAAACAACCTAAACAAATGGGTATTTTTTACCAATTTTACAAACATGCTTGAAGAGTGGAGATTATTTAAATTTTGTTTTGTTCTTTTAAGCACATTTGTAAAAAGAAAAAAAACCAAACAATTTTGTTAGACACTTGTGTGGTTAGACAAAAGTTCTAATTGAGGTCACAATGATTACAAAAAGATTAGACATACTGCAGTTCACATTCCTTGTGCCTAAATGCACCTTCACTACCTCCTGACTCCACGTGAGGTAGAATAGGCTGAAAATTACCTTGATAAGTAGCTATGTTGTGCTTGATGCATCACAGGACATGGCTGGACCTTTTGGCTGCCAGGGCACACTGTTGACTCATATTCAACTTGCCATCAACCCAAACCTCCAGATCTTTTTTGATGGTGCTGCTCTCCAGCCTCTTATCTCCCAATTTGTATGTATAACCAGGATTGCCTCCTCCCAGCACTTGCTCTTGTTAAATTTCATAGAGCTGGTGATTGCTCAGCTCTCCAGTCTATACAGATCTCTCCATAAGGCCTCTCTACCCTCAAGGGAGTGCACAGTTCCTCCTAGTATAGTGTTGTTTGCAAACCTACTTAATGTACATTTGACTCCTGCATCCAGATCATCTATAAAACATTAAAGAGCACTGGCCCTATAATTGATCCCTGGGGAACCTCATTGCTGACTGGCTGCAAGCCTGATGTAACCCCATTTACCATAACTCTTTGAGCCCAACCCATCAGCCAATTTCTCATTAACCATATTATGCACTTATCTAGCTGTGTAATGTATGTTTCATCAGAAAAAAATCTTAATGGGAAAAAAAATTATCCAACACACAATATTCAGAACTTTTTTCACTTCCCTCCCGCTCCCCCCACCTAGGAAAATTATGCTGTCTTATAGTAAGACCTGGTCATCATCAGGGACCACATATAGTTGTACCTGAATACAAAAGTAATCAAAAGACCAAAAGATATCCCTATTTATGTGCTCAGAGGTAGACATTTAATGCAAATTGTTTAAAACATAAATAAAGACGACGTTAATACAATTTTAAACTTTCATTTTCTGCTTGAGGAATACTACTGTGACTGTTGCACCACAATGTCTTTTTCTGGTTTGGGTTCTTAAGGAATATTTTTCTTCTTCAATACTAAATATTTGTGCTCATACATGTTGTTTGACTTCATGATTCTCACCTGTCAAAAGTGATCTTAATGGAATGTCCTGGTCTTGCTTCAATCACCCATTCACAATTAAGTGAGTCCTTATAATATCCTGGCCACCCTGGTGGTAAGATAACACCACTTGATGCTGTCAAATGTCCACCACATGGTGCTGAAAGCAAAAAGCATGTATCATACACAGTACTTCTAATACAACATTATATATTAAACCAACTTATAAAAATCGAACTTAAAAGCAGAGAAAAATAAGTTTAATCTAGAACATGACTAAATTTTCTACATTTTGTTATGAGCACTTTGTTTTCTTCAGAACCATAAGTTCTGCAACATATCTTATCATACCTTATTACTCGAAGGATATCTTAACACACAGAGCATGACACTTGATTCTACTAGCCTTTCTTCTGTTGAAAAGCACATTATCTCATTTAAAAAAAAAAAAAGTGTCATCATTCATCATTTTAGCTCTAGTATGATTCCACATTTATGGGGAAATACCAGACAAATTGTTCCACATATATTTTGGTTAATTATTTTCATTGTACTGTGTCACCTAACACCTTTTTGAGTAATCACTCAGCTCAGTGGAACTGGTTGTTGTAAATATTCCATTGAATCATAGAATGGTTGAAGCTGGAAGGGACCTCTGGAAATCATTTAGTCCTTCTCCTGCTCAACAGAGCAGATTGAACAGGACTATGCCCAGTCAGGATCATGCCCTCTCTCCAAAGGCAGACACTCCACAGGCTCTCTGGGCAATCTGTTCCAGTGTTTGATCACTCTCATAGTGAAAGTTTTTTCTTATGTTTCAATTTCTTGTATTTCAGTTTGCGTTCATTGTCTTTTGCCCTGTCACTGGACACCACTGAGAAAAGTCTGGATCCATTTTCTTCACAGTATCCCATCAGGCATTTGTAGATGTTGACATGGTCCTTCCTGAGCCCTGAGCATTTTCTTATCCAGTCTAGACAATCCCAGTTGTCTCAGCTTCTTCTTGTATGAGAGAGTCCTTAATCATCTTTGTGACCCTTCACTGGACTCACTGCAGTATGTCCATGTCTCTCTTGTACTGAGGATTTCAGGACCGCGCACGGCACTCTTAATGTCATCTCACCAATGCTGAATAAAGCGGAAGGACCTGTCATTTCCTCTCAGCCTAATATTCCAGCCTGTCTGTCAAAGTGTCTCTGAACAGCAGCACAAGTATATGGTGTATCAGCCACTCCTCCCAGTTTTACATCATTTGCAGACTTGTTCATAGTGCACTCTGTCCCAGGATTCAGATCTCATTATTGAAGATTTTAAATACTATTGGACCCAGCATTGACCCTTGGGATCACCACTACAGACTAGCCTCCAGTTGGACCTGGTGACACTGACCACAGCCTATGAGCCCAACAGTTCAGTGAGATTTCAGTCCACCTCAGTGTTCACTTCTCTAGACCATACTTCATCAGCTTGTCTATGAGAATCTTATATGGTACAGTGCCAAACACATTACTAAAACTGAGATAAAAAACATCAATTGCTCGCCCCTCACCAATAAGGCCAGTCATCTCAATGTAAGAGGGTATCAGCTTGGTCAGGCATGATTATCCCTTCATAAATCCATGCTGACTGCTCCCAGTCACCACATTCTTCTTTATTATTTGGAAATGGTTTCCAGGAATATTGCAGCATAACCTTTTCCAGTGATTGAAGCGAGACGTGCAGTTCCTCAAATCCTCCTCCTTTCCTTCCTTGAAGATAGGAATTTGCTTTCTTCCAGTATTCAGGAACCTCCGCAGGCTAAATGACCCTCCCAAGATGATTGAGAGTGGCCTTGCAATGTCATTGGCTGGTTTCCTCAGCCTTCTTGGATGCATCCTATCAGGGTCTTTCTTGAATGTCAAATTTGTTTCAATGTTCTCTAACTTGATCCTCCTCCAGAAAAGGGGAAAAAGTATTGCTACAGGGCTATGAAAGAAACAGGGCTAGACAGGAGTATTTTTCAAATCAGAATCAGAGGACTTTGGTGCAGGATTAAACAACAGCAGAAACGATTGATCATATTTTGGGAAACGTAAGTCTCTTAAAAAAATAAGCTGTCATAGCACAAGGCTTTGGGATGTTATATTTTACCAAAAGCTATGGAGCAGTCTGAAACAGGAAGGTTTCAAGGCCTTGTAAATTTATATGAGTATCATTTGTATTACTCTCAAGTAGTCAGTGGTATCATTATGAGCAAATTCCATTTTGCAGTGCAGGAAATCCTGTCACTTTTCTTCGGTTTCTCTAAGTAGTGACAAGCAAACCTATTATGCCATATGCAAATGAACATAACATGTATTTTTGAGTAATAAATTAATGTTTCTGGTTTTGCTTCAATGTTTTTAACAAAATTTTGAAAAAAATGAACTCAGAGAGTTTATTTGATTTCATTCACTTGTCTCTGGGAAGGTCTCACAGATTTAAGAAAGTGGGAGAAAAAAGCAACCCACAAAACATGAAACATACACACTGAATAGTCTCTGGGACAAAAGGTTTGGCCAGGAAAATGGCATTTACATAACATGTATATAGTTAATGAAGAAGTAAATGTATTCCATGGAGTTTTTTAAAATTAAATTTTGTCATATTAAAACCAAGAACAACCAGAAGACTGTTGATCATCACCTCACTATAACACATCACTTATTTCACATATTTCAGGTGTTGCTTATAAAGACAAAGCAGAGCAACAACAACAAAAAACAACAGTTGCTGAGACATCTCAAGACAACTAGAAGCAAACTAAATTATCTCTAAACTAATTAGCAAGGATGCATGGTCCGTATTGTAGTCCAAACCCAGAAACTCCTTCTATTATCAACTAGAAAGAGAATCCATATCAGAAAGGAACACACTCTGAATGTAACTTAAAAAAACGACACTTCCTTCTATACCAAAACAAACAATAAGCAAAATCTAAAAAAATAGTCTAATAGTTTAATCCTTTCCTCATTAAAAACTAAGGGAACATCCTGAAAAGTTCAAAGAAAGGATAACTGAGCAGTACTTACGCATTTTCTTAAAAAGTCATTTCTGTATTTGTTTTCTCTACTTTTTTTTTCCCCTCAAACTACTCATCTTTTGTCTTTTATCTATGTGTTTGTGGAAATAAAATTACACAAGATTACATTGAATACTATCTTGATTGTGTATAGACTTTCAAATTCAGAAAACTTCTTTTGATGAAGAACCTTTCCCTACTCCCTGCTTTAGAGTGGGCTGGTTTTGTTCAAGCCAAAAAAACCTGCTCCACTAAATAACTCATTACATGGCTTAATCAGGATAAATCCTGTTAGTGCAACTTCTGGATTCCCATACACTATTTCTACCAGGCTGCTAACATGTTTTTTCCAGTATCTGTAACTTTTCATAGAAATGAGCAGTATTATGAGAATTAGGTTGTCAAATTTCCTAAACAACAAAAATAATATAAATTATATGATCCAGATCCTTAAGTTACTACAAGGACACTGAAATTATTGGAAGTGTGAGATTTACACCAATTAGAAAGTTTGGATAATTTTATTCAAAAAGGTACCATTTAATTGAGTGTCTGACTATATATCTATTGTTTATTAAAAGATATACAATTTTTTAAACATATACTTTTAGCAGACACACTTTAGTTGTTTAGTAAATACATTCCTATGTCTTGCCTTAGGACCCATCACTATTAATCATCAAGGAATCAGCTTACTTTTTTTTTTTCATCACTGTATTTCATCCGAAAGAGAGATTTAATCACAAATATAGTTGATCTTAGTCTGTTTATTCATGTAGGCAAGAACAGGCAAAAAAAAAAATATTTTTTTTTGAGAATATAATGAATATTATACATAGCTCTGATTTTCACTGTATTTCTCAGAAAAAAAATGTACCGCAGGTTACTACGTTACATACAGAAAATCAGGCATACTTTCATTCTAAGAAAATTAAAGGTGCAAATATTTTAAAAGGACATTTAAATAGAAACTTCACTTTTCCATGTGGTAGATAATTATGTTCTTCAGAATACTACCGTCGAAACTGTCAAAACAGCTATATACTCACAACTGAGTAATGATAGTGACAATCAGATCTTGAAAAGAATAGTAACCAGATATCTAGAATGTTAATTTATTCCAAGAATATAAAAGCAAGCTATTTTGTTTCTACTATTTCTTTCTTATTTGACTGGGAGAGTGTCAAAGTAAGATGAATAACTTTAGCTAAAGCAGCCTTATTTATGTGTGAAATGTAAAAAGTAAGCGAAATGTGAATAGTTTCATTATTCAAACTGTAGGTGCAAAGTAAAGATTGTGTGCTTACCTTCACAACGGGGGACTGTAGAGCTCCATACTACATTTCCATCTTGCATAATACATGTTATGGATTCAGAGCCTTGGGTTTTCACAAAGCCATCATCACAGTGAAAAGAAACAGAACTTCCCAGAAGGAATCTGTCTCCAAAACGCCTCCCATTTATAGGAATGCCTGGATCATGGCACTCATTCTGCCCAAAGGCTGATAAAAAACATAATAATAACAACAGTAAAAATAACAACAATAATAAAAATAATAACAACAATAAGGGAGAATAACCTTTGATAAGTAACAAGATTACAATATAATTGAAAGTATATAATAGAAAACTCCTAAATAAAAGTCAGCATTAAATCCAATGGCATTCACATAGTTCAAATTCTCAATCTTTTCAGTTATGTGTGGCTTAGATACACAAGAACACTTTGCTTAAATTTCCTTCTGGACAAAATCCAGCTGTTTGCCTCTAACCTAATGAGAAGTGTGGTTTCACATTGCAGCTAATCTGACAGAAATACAGGCTACTGCTAAAAACTATGGCCACTGCCTGGGCCAAACAGAGCAAACTCCCAGTAGGATGCTGAAAGCAGTCTGCTTCATCTAGTGGGGTGGCAACATAGAGTCCATCGCACAGGGACACACTCCTCCATGTGCATGTGTAATCTCATGGAGGATGTTCTCACCACTATGTGGACAGTAGTTGCAGAGAGCAGCAGTGTGGGTGCATGTAAAGCTACAGGACTTCCCCACCACTTCAAGGAAATAGGGTTGTAACTCATGCACTCTGTGAGAGGAAGGTGTGTATGTAAATCTTGGCATGGCAGGATGATGATGGATTAGAGTGGAAAAGTATTTATAAATTTATATGTGCTAAGATAAACCAGGCAGCACAAGGAAGAGCTAATCATGGTCAAGGCACCAAGCCTGTCAGAGTTCAAGGAGTGCCTGGATGAAGCTAGTTTAGTTTTAGGTAGTCCTGTGAGCAGCAGAGAGTTGGACTTGATGATACTTATGGGTCTCTTCCAACTCAAAACATTCTAGGATTCCATATTCTAAGATTTTGTAAGTGTCTAATATTGTGGTGTATCTGTTGAATTGCTGACATTGATCCTGAATCTACAGTTCATTGATTATCAATTATTTTTCACTAATAAATCGATAAACTGCTTTGATCCTGATTTGATTTTAACCACATGAGTGGAGCACTTATTCCCTGCAACACATAGGAGGTCCAGAAGTACTAGCACTTTGGCTGAACTTAAACTTAGCAAAGAGACACCTTGGGCCTGAACAAACACTGTTAATTGATCACCTTAATTGACACAAGATAGGAACAGCACAAGATGTGACAAAGACGACTTTATTGTCAACTAACTTCTTCTATAACCTTAGAAGATAATTTCTTCAACTAAAAATATAATCTCCATATAAGTATGTGCTGGTTTGATTGAAAATAAGTTAATTTTCTTCATGCAGTTAGAAACCTTTATTTTCTGTAAATAGCACGGTCATTATTTGATCTTAGTTTGAGAACAAGAAGACAACACCCTGGGATACAGTTAATGTTTTTAATTGCTCTGGTCTGAGAGCCAAGGATGTTCTGAGCACTCTGCCCACAGGTGTGAGAAATCAAGAAAGTGGGGCATAGATGGGGCAGAGCTTGACTGACATCCACGCTGATCAATAAGAGTATTCCATCCCATTAGCATCATGCTTCATATTGAAGGAGTCAGGATCTTCCAGTCCTACTCTCTTCTGTTCTCTTTTTTTCACTATTTTTGTTGGAGCCGGTTGAGTTCTGTTCAGGACGTTTAGTTCAACCTTTTTGCCATCCTGACATTTTGCAGAGGCCTCTGGGCCTTTCTGCCTTTTTTTCTCTCTTTTTTTCTCTCTACAGGATCAGCTGTTGTGAACATGATGCTTTTTCCTGGGACCAGATGCTTGGTGCGGACGGAGTTCGTGAAGAATTGCACTGAGTATCTTTTATTTTAGATTCTGTTTCTAGTCCTTATATATATTTACTGTGTTTATCTCAATACAAGTTTCTCCCTTCTCTTTTGATTCTCCCCCCTATTTGAGGGTTGGGGAGGGGGGTGAGTGAGCCGCTATTGTGGTTATATTGCTAGCTTGGGTTAAACCATGACAAAGTAATATCTTTGAATGACTAATAAAACCTCTAGGAGAGTTAGCAGTCCATAGCAGATGTAATAATGTTTTCTACATTATGATGATGTTAGTAGAGTTTTCAACTGAGAGTACTGTTTAGTGATACCCTTTCATATAAACAAAACAACAGATGGCTGTCTGTAGACAGATATTTTTTAGCCTCATTCCCCAAACAAAATATTTGTGCTTTCAGCAGCCCTCTATATGTATGTGACTGCCAGGTCCACATTTAACAACTTCTGAACTTGTTGACCAGTTGCAGCTAAATTTTGTGCATTTGAGAATTGCATTCTCAAAGACATCACACTCTTAAAACTCTTAAAGAAAAGGTTGCTGGAGAGAAGAATTATTCTTAAATTCATGCACTCCTATAGGAAAGAAGTCTACATGAGATCAGCTACATTTCTAGACACTAGAGAAACCACAGAGGGTAACTATTATGTGTACCAGAAAAAAAAAAAAAAAAAAAAAAAAAAAAGAAAAAAAGAAAAAGAGGGGTCTATATTCTTAGACAGCCCACTGTCTAACTGGGAAACAAAATGCAAAAGCAAAGCAGGTTCCAAGAGCTATTTATTTGCAATGATGTTCTAGTAGCTTTTAATACTTCTATGCTTTTCAGGCTAACATCTCTATATTCTCCATATTTGGGACCTAAGCTTAACACCTTTGTGAACTTATTCCTGCTGGTTCCGTTGAGAAGTGTATAAATCACTTGCACTGAATGCTTTGATTGGAATGATCCAGGCTTTAGTTGCATGCTCTGCATTTATGCAGTGGCAACCAGAAAGGCCCTTAAATAATGAAGGGAATTCCTTAGCACTATCAGAGTTAAAATAAATAAATGATAAAGATTCAGATAAGCTAGTGTATATCAGGAAAGACATCTGAAAGCAGTGCAATCATACAGGCATAACAATTTATTTCTGTATTATAAAAACATGTTATATTTTTCATTATTATGAAGAAAGATAGCTTGATTCTAAGACTAGGCGTAAAATAAAAGCAGAGGTTCTTACTTGTGTAAGTGATATTAAATCCTCTTCCAGTCGTAGAGTGATCCGACTGAAATTCAAGTCTTACTATGTGTCCACTGCTAGCCAACTGAGAAGGGACCTCATTGCCAGAAAAAGTGCCCAGAGGTGGTAAATCTGAAATCCCATCGTCTTTCACTGTAAGGTAGTCAAACTGAGGTTCTACATCAAAGTCGTTGAAAATCAGATGGATTCTGCTTCCTGGCTCTGAGATAATTAACCAAACACAGTTCATATTGTTCCCATACTCCTCAGGATAATTTGGAGAAAGAATAATTCCAGACGGTGTAGTGAAGTTGAAGAAACATGAGACTAGAGAAGACAATAATAGATTCTCAAAATACTATCAATAAACATTGTAAATGCTTGTCTTTATATTTTTATTCTTTTTTATTCTTTAGAGCCTGGATGTCAAAACTACTGCACATGCAACCTGGAAATGTTTTAGACTGTCAGAACATTTCTCCAATATAACATATCAGCCTTGCATGTTTTTATTTCCCCAAGTGAGGCTAAGTGAATGCACAAGGGTCTGCAAGATGTGATTAGAAGCATGTAGAAAACGCCAAAGAAAGCAAAAGTAATGGCTGATGTGTCAGAATCTGAAAAAATTGACAGGTCTTTTCTGAAATGAAAATGCAACCTCAATATTTAAATGTGTTTTATTTTCTGAAAGGAATATGTGTGAAAATGTATTTAGCAATCCATAAAATCAAGCATGAAGGCCAGTTTTATCTGTAGTACACAAAGCATTAATAATAGTAGAAATTTAGAAGTGCCTCCATCACCAACTCTTAACAGCATGCAGTACAAACTTATTTTACTTCTAGTTTGATAGCACAGGGCAATTAAACAAAAATGATTCATAACTCTCATCCTTTTTCATTCCTTTGGGCCAATTTTCATCAAGACAATTCCTAACTGATTTTAGAGTCAAGAGCTTGTGGTTGGTACTCTAGTGAGAAGTACAGTACATTCAGAAAGAGGAGGCTCACTGCACATTAATTAACACAAAGGATAACCATTACTTGGCTCTTCAAATGTATCAAACTGAAGTCAGTGTCTGTAAATAGATGTTGTAAGTTTAGGTTCCATTATCTTTTATAGGGCATGTGCCCATCAAACAGTGGAGTACGGTAAAATATTTCACACTATTACCAACAGAAATTAATATATCAATCCAACGCAATACAGCACCATGAAGAAATGCAACTTCTGTCTTCAAAGGGAATTGCAGTTACACTGTCTCTGTGTCCAGGCCTTATGTGCTTAGACACATTTCAGCATTGCACAGGCATATAGAGACTTCTTCCAGTCGAGAGCAAGCTTACTCAGTTTGGTAAGTCCTATACCAACACAGATGCAAAATATATATATGCCTATAGTAGAACTGGACACACCAGTAAGGTTGTTTTGAAAATCCAGTACTGAGTTATAACACACTTTACAGGGACAGGTAATGTGGTCTGGAGGACTGAAGTGCCTAGTATACCTGTGTACTAGAAAGATTTACTCTGTTTTACCATAGAGGAGGAAGAAAAAAAGAAAAGTTTAAAAACATACAAGCAAAGCCTCTATTCAAATCCATCTATAAGCATACCTACAAACATATTTTATCTTTTAAAACGAAATTCATGATCAATGATCTTACCTACTCTTTTTCCATGTTGGGTATCTTTATATTCCTTTATATTAGTTTTCATGCTTTATCAGGATATCAGGAAAACAAAACCATACAATCCAATCTTCTCTTATGTGGATCTGCAAACTGCTTTGCCCTACCAGAATCAATGTGTATATACTACAGAGTCCTTTTGAACACTTATATTCTATTAGGAATTGCTCATTTAGAGTCTTATTCAACACACAGCTACATTAAGAATGTTAAATGGTTCAATTAAATATAAAACAAGGGGAACAAACATTCTAAAACAGTCCTACATAATGCTCCCCATAAATGAGCTACCATTAAGCCAACTAAAAAAACCCACATAAGACTGAAAAAGTCTTCAAGGTCTCTTTAAATGTTTTCCTGCTGGCTAATCACAAATGCTAAGAAAAGCAAGAGGCTAAGGTCATAAAAATAACACAGAAAAATAATAATAATTATTCTTACAAACACAGCTGGGTTTATTGCCAGACCACTGGTTGTTTTGTTGACAGGTAATCGTTCTCTCTCCCACTAGTTCAAAAGCTGCTTGACATTCAAAAGTAAGTGTGTCGCCATGCAGAAAACTGCTGCCAGTCCTCTTTCCATATGATGGAATTCCAGGATCTCCACAACCTCCTTTCTCAATTTCTGAATATAAAAAAAATCAAGTACAACAACAGGAAAATATATTTGCAAGCAATTTATATGTCAGTATCAGAAGCACATTTGAAACAGTTGGCATTATGCCTTAAACTAATGTTTACAGCTGAAAGTGAACTAGAGGTAAATGCTGTAAAACCGCCTTGAAGATGGCTTAAGATCTAAAGTCTATTCACGAGCTAATAGCTTCCATACCTGCGTTGCTGAAGATAACAAAATACTCATGTTTAACTGCATGGCTGCACTGAATTACAGCATATTTGAAGGTAAAATTATAAAGTCATAGATGACAGTCTGCATTCTAACTATGGAGACATACTATGTGTAAATCTTGTTTCTGGTAATGAAGTACTAGTAATAAAGAATCTTAACTCTCATATCTTCAATTACATTTATAGGGCTATCTGCAATACAATTAAAAGTATCCAATTTACTGATCAGGAAGGAATTTCAATTTAAGCACTAAAATATAATAAAAACAAAACTGAGGAACTATTTCTCCATCTCATACTTCAAATTAGAGGTACATTTTTGCCAGCTGCATTAAGCTACACTGAAAAGAGAATAACATTTTGGATTATACTTCCTAGATATTCTCTATGAGATCTGCTGTTTAAATTATTTAATTTGTGGATATTGAATGTACATGTATGAGCCAAGAATATTAAAAAACCCAAGTATTTTGAAATTTGTGAATAACAAGAATATTGGGAAAGGAAATGTAAATATTAATTGCCTGTGATAGAAATGCTGAATCATCTTACAAATTACTCTATGCATGGCTGTTTATCAAAAAGGAAGGCTCCATTTCTTTCCCATTAAATTTAAAGTAGTTTTTCTATTAATTTCCATTTGAGCAGTAAAAATAACAACAAAGCACTTCTAGTTCTATAGACTGTGTTTCCACATCTTTAGTAAAATTACGTCAACCTCATTTGAATGAAAGTAGCGATAAAATTCTTGTCATTTAAATGCTTCCCAGTTCAATCCAAAGTACAAAATCTGAAACACTCAGGATACTAAGAAAATTCCACTCACTAAATAGTATCAAATATTAATATAATTTAATGCCATTAAAATATATGCTGTCAAATATTGTTAAGTCTACTAATGTTAAATCCCTGCAAATGTGTTTATCTTGACAAGCTAACTCAAACAAAAATTTCGAGACGCAGGATTGCATTATTATGATATGTAAAGTAAATCAAATATGTTTTTACTCTTAAAACAGTTGTGAACAGATTGTTGACAAGCATATTGAGAAAGGTATGCCATGCATTTTATAAAAGAACAGGTTACTCATCTGGACGAAAAGAGGTACTTTTTTTTTTCCTTGGTAATCTTGACTTTGAAGATAAAATTAAAATTAACTATTCTATTTATGAATTCAAAGCAGTTCCAGAGTCAGTTGCATTACTTAAATAATTTGTCTTACCGGAAAGCTAGGATGTCTCAAATGAATGAAAATATCTTCCAAAAAGTCCAGTACACAAATATAATAAAACACCAGCAGAGCAATATCTTAAATAATACGTATAATATGTATAATATGTCAAGATTTAGTTTGATATGTATTTACAAATGCTTTAATGTAGTTTCACCTGCCTGCTCCTACTGAGATGTTAACTCTTAGTGCCACAGAACAGTACTAGAAGCCTGTGTGTTCCCAGCAATCCACAACTCCACATCTTACATTGAAATATGCAGAGATACAGAAAATCAGAACCCACATTTTAATCACATTTTAAAAGTTCATCACCTCCACTGAGAGCAGACCTATATCTAATCCAGCATTTGAGAATTATCATAAATAGTCTTTTCCAAAAAACTTTTGTCTTGAAGATCAGTGCGATACTGTTTCAGGCAGGAGCCTGAGGAGGCAAACTGCCTGCAAGGTTTTGAAAGGTCACAGCTGAAGATTTATCCCTTAAAAGATTGCAACAAGTGTTTCTTTGCATGGTCTAAAAAGGAAGTACCAAAATATCTTTAATTAACGAATTTACTGAAGCAGACGACAGGTCAGGATGGTTTCTAACTCTCAGGAGATACACTAAGCCCTAGCAGAGAGTTATGGATCAGCAAATCAAAGTTTTTAACATAAATTAATGTGAATCAAGCTTTTTGGCAGTTTGATAATTCCTTTTTTGAAGAAAACTAGTACAGCATGTCTTTAGTCAGAACCAAGCCCTTTCTGAAGTAGGCAAGAACGCATGATGAACTTTAGAGACTAAGCAAATACTTTGCACTTCTTAATATATCACCCTTCATCCAAGAATGCCCAGCTTTACGTGCAGTGGAGATATAATCTGAATTTTTAAATATGTGATTTGGAAGCTGAAAAAGCAGTTAAAAATATACCAACTAATTTCATGTCATAAAAAAAGTCGAAATGAAATATATCAACTTTAGTTCTATTTAACTTTCATGCTTTGTGCTTGTTTGTTCAACATAAAAAATTATTAAGCAAATGTCACAAATTTATAAAACACTTCTGAAGACATCTTATTTACATTTTGAAAATAAAAAGCTCGAAAAATTCCATCCAGCTCTAGAAATCTGCATCTTCACAAACCTTGAAGTGAAGACTATCTATCCTTAACAGAATCATAGAATAGTTTGGGTTGGAAGTGACCTTTAAAGGTCATATAGTCCACTGCCCCTGCCATGAGCAGGGATGTCTGCAACTACATTAGGTTTATCAAAGCCCCATCCAACCTGGTCTTGAACATCGCCAGGGATGGGGCATTAACCACCTGTTACAGTGTTTCACCACCCTCATTGTAAAAAATTTCTTCCTTATGTCCAGCCTGCATCTACCCTCTTTTAGTTTAAAACCATTATCCCTAGCTTTCTGTCACAGACATTAATGACAGAGCAAAACTTAGGGAAGACTCAGAAGGCCATACTCAGAGTTTTGTATTTATACATAAAGAATACTAGTTTACATCCAGATCTAGAGTAGTACAGGCATGTGATGATTCCAAATGTTTTTCTGTCTCTGGGATTTAACACAGCATTTTATTTTATTGTCTCTTCTGGTACCTGTCCAATTCCAATGATTTATCAGAGAACAAATTTTTTAAATGTCTAAATTCAGTTGAGGTGCATTATGCCTATTACTTCAACACATGCACCAATTATTCTGCTTCATAACTTGCAAAGAGGCTATATATATGTTTACTAAAAAGAGAACATTCTTCTGATCAAGTCAATTGGAGCTATGTTGAGCTCTTAGAGAAACCCTATGGGACAGAAATGGTTCTTAAAATGACAAACATGAAAATAAAAGCTATGCTAACCTATTTAAAGTGTGGAAATAAAAATCCTATCCCTTTAGGGTTATTCTGTGTGCTCATTCAATGTTGTACTTCTTTTGATCTGAGTGCTTAGAGCTGTGTGAACTTCATGAAGTTTGCAAATAAGCTCTCAAGCTCAAATTTAAACACCAGCTTCTCTGGTTACCAAAAATATTAACATTGATCTTATTCAATAGTTTATGGCTTTCATGTACTCTCAGTACCCTGGGGAAAGTGGCTTTTCATCTTGTTTGTAAACTAGAAATATTTACTGAGTTTCAAGGAATACTCTTTAATGTTGGGAGAATGACAAGATTAGATTTCTGACAAGAAGATCATATCCCTCTGAATGTAATCAAAGACTTTTCTGTTGCTGTGTTTTCTTTCAAAGGAATAAATATGGCAATTCTAAAGTGATATTAAGCATCTAAGTAAGCATTATGACTGCTTCTTGAAAGGTGTCACATTGCAATTCAAGTATTTTTTGATGAAAAGGCTTTATATTACTTTGACCCAGGTATCTGAAATTTATTATAAAATACTTCAAAGATTATATCATTAGTCAGCCTTGAATTTATTAGTCATGGTATTAATTTATTTTTTCTTCCTTTACAAATACACAGTTAAATTAATGCCACTATGCTTTCATTCACACTATCAAATATTCTAGCTTAGCTGATTAGTGAATCATCATCAAATAATACAATTTTTACCAGTAGAGCATTACTAATATCCTCACACTTTAATAATTCAGATGTATAAATAATATTTAAATTAAATAAGTGTTTTAAACACAGGTAGGTTACACAACAATCCATTGTTTCAAAGAGGAGATATCTAAATAAACTTCAGTAGTTCAAGGTCTGTCAGAAAGTTGAAGTCAATACTGCTAAAGCCTGAAATAATGATTTTGTCAATATTTCATAATTACTATCTTGTAGTCAAGATAGGTCAAGAGAAGCTTAAAGATGACACAGGTAGACATTTACCAAAAAAAGCCAAAACAAACCAAAAAAGATAGTTTGGAAGTCTATTTCCACGTCAGATAGGACCTTTTCAGTTTAATATCTAAACTCTTAGATGACATGCCTCATAAATCCATGCATTAAATATATGAAAATTGATCATTTAGTTTATTTCCTTTTATTCCTCATACCTCCCTGTGTAAACAGTCATGATACCTGATACAGTGGAATCTGAAGCTTACGTAACACTTTTCTAAATTCAGAGAAGAGAGAAAAAACACTGGTATATAGAAGAAACTGTAATATGACAAATGCTGTGGTTTAACTATTCCAACTCTTATACTATTTATTGTATGCCATAAAGCTTTAAGCTGATCTTCCCACCAATTTCAATAGTAAAGCCTATTTGAATCAGTAGCACATTATGACTTTGTATCTTCCATCTCACTATCAGAATTCAAATTTCAGTCCCAGTCATGTCATTAAAATCTCACTTAATGAAAGGGAATTAACATATACACAGAAAAGTCTGCAACTGCAACATGACATAAAGCAAATATCTCTGTTAACTAATGTCTCTCAGTTAATTTTTGTTAGGCAGATGAGTTATAAATGGACAAATTACAAAATGGGCCAAAGAGACATTAATTCTATCTATACACTTGTTCATCCCTGTCTTCAAGCCATCATGGCTTTAATGCCACTATTCAACTACACAGTAAATATTTAAAACCATAAGTACTTCTTCAATGGCAGGAACCGAGAAAGTGGCTCTCTAAGTCTTCACCATAAGAAAAATAGAAAGCAGAATCAGCAAGAGTTCTACCACTTCTGAACAGGTTTATAGATTACCATTGTAACAGATTTGCACAACTTAATATGGAGAAGGAAATTCAACTGGTTATCCCAAAATAATACTGTATTCCTCTGAACTGTGCTTTTTCTTGCTTCACTGGAAACCATAGTCATCTATAAAAGCTAACCAGCTGCAAAATTACACATAAAGAACCAGACATTATTGGAGGTCCCTTCTGTTCCATAGATAATACTGTTTTAAAAATAGACAAAGACCTGGCAGTACAAATACCGAAGGAAGGACAAAATGCTACTGTTTCCATTAGTAAACAGTTCAGCCTTCTTTGAAATGCATGTGTACTACTGGTTTCTATTAATAATTAATAATTATTAATAATTTCAATAAGGTGCTGGAAAATCATGGAATTTAAAAACAAATGGAGAAATCCTTATACAAAGAGAAACCCTTACACAAAAAAATGAATAGAGAAATATGCTCTGGATCACAGGAGATGACATAAGGTAAAGGAATGAAATTATATATATGATTTCTCCACAGGAAGATGAGAACAATTAATGAAAGTGAAAATGAGAAAGCAAAACTAATAGAAAAAATATTTCAGATAGCATGTAATTGGACTGTAAAAGTGTCTATTAAAGCTAAAATAAGGTTGGCCTGAACCTAAAAGCAGGGTGGCCTTACATGGTAATTTTATAGATTATCACAATTTTATCATGGTTCCAGTAATTTTTTTCGAATAAATTTTATAGTACAATTTATTATCAGTCTCCAACTATAAAATAAGAAGGCCTCCTTCACAGGTGAAACAGCTCCCAGCAGCATTCTAAGCCATGTCTCACAGTCTCTCTGAAATTTTTTGTGCTTGCTGTTATCAAAAAGGCCATTGGTCATATCCATTAGAATATTTTTTTTTTGCTTCTGCCTTATTGCATTTCTGCCAATATTTAAAAAAAAAAAAAAAAACCACAAAAAAACCCCATGGCCTTAGAATCAACAAATGGAAAGCCAACATGGAAACTTTTAATAGGAAGTTCATTTGAGCTAACAGTTCACTGCCATATGGATGACTTGTTGGTAATAATAACATATTGTATCATATAATGTAATATTAAAAGCCTTGAAAGTAATACAACTATTTGAGAAGAAAATAAAATAAAACCTTTTCAACTAGAATATTCTTTAATTTTTACTATGTACTTCAATATTCCATTAGAGAATGCAGAAAAATGTTGATTTGTTTACAATTAATTTTACACATTATTCTGAGATCATGCAAAAACCTATTTCATTTGCATGTTGAATACTGTATGTAGTTCTGTTCTTCTGTATAAAAAAAGGACACTGGAACTAGGGAAGGAAAACAAAAGATCAAAGTTACTGTTTCTGAGGAACTGAGGACAATTAAAAAGACCAGAAGTCTGTTTCTTTGGGAAGTGAAATATATATATATATATATATATTCAAAAAGTGATTGGACAAATACACGAAAGAAAATCTTACTGAGAGGCAAAGAGGAAGTATTTGAACTATGCATCACTGGAAACAAGGAAAGTACTCTGGCATTATCTCTGCCTCTTGATTTATCACTGTGTATTTCACCATTTTTTCCTTAAACATTCATTATTGTGTAGTATCAACATGCAATGGGCTTTCAGTCTCACTGTAAATTTTTATTTTAATGTTTTGCAATAAGGAATAACATATTGCTCAAATTGCAGAGTTCATGTTTCTTTACTAGCAGAAAGAGTATAGCCTATCTATACAAAAGGCTGAGCAACACCCTGGACAAAACTCAGCCCAAAGATATCCTGCGTAATGCAAATTAGCATGTTACAGTGGAAAACAGTAAGTACAGTAAAAAGCAAGTGCAGCTGTCTCAGAAATTATCAGAATAACATAAAGTTGAATCTTGTGAAAAGATATACTGTGGAATGACACAAAAGACAATAAGAAAATATGTGGAAAGTTATTAAATGTAAGAGAAAGAAAAATAGCTATCAGGAAAGGAGAACACCTTCTTCACTTTTCCAGGGGAAAAAAAAATGTAATAGATAGATAACAAAAATTTTAATAAACTAAGAGCAGGGTACGAAAAGAACATGTTAATGATTATTTGGAAAATGTAGACGTATTTAAGGGAACAGGACCTAGGCCTAATTAAATTCACATTGAAGTACTTAAACTGAAATAGTCTATGAACTACTAGCAATCTTCAAGAACCTACGGAGGACAAGTGAGTTAACAGCTGACTGGACAAAGTCACATGTAATAACTGTCTCAAAAACTGGAGAAAAGAGGACCCAAATGAAAATGTATGTGTATATAATTTGTCCCCTCAAACTGGGAAAGTGATATTCTTTATCTTCCTTTGCAACAGAATATCCTGGAACATCTTTGCCTAATATTATCTTAAGTCCTGTCAGGGAAGACACGACACTTGTTTAGAAAAGAATCCATGTGCTACCAATATATTAAAAGTGCAAGCAAATTGACCTGGTTTTTCTTGGACTGTAAAGCCAACACTAGCCCTAAGCAAGGTAATGGAACACAAAACAGAAAAGTCTATTTCTAAAGGGTTAAAAGATGAAAATATAATTAACTTCAAATTAACATGGTTTTATGGAAAATTGGTCATGTCATACAAACAATATGATTTTTGGATTATAAACTTGGCTGACACCATATCTTTGGACTTCTTTCAACCTCTTAAATTAGCAATACATGACATCCTAATTAAGAACTGGCATCATAGAAAATCAATTTAGCACGTATTAAATGGATTGATATTAGATAATGGTAGTATCTCAAAGCATAAATGTGCATAAAGAATCATCATTAGGCAATATAATTGCTTCAACTAACTTAGTATATACTTTTTTTTTAGCTCAATCATAATAATTTGTTATACAAATGACATTACAGAAAACTAGTTAATCAATAGTGGCCGTAGTATTTTCAAGATGCCATAGCCCAGTGACATATATTGTAGATGTATGTCTTCTTGTGCATATGTACCTACACAAGCATTACTTTTTTCATACTTCTCAAAGGGAAAAACAAACATCAACATTTAAAACCTGTGGCAACTGAGAATTTGTAAAATAAAAGTAGTGTTAGATGGGAAGACCTTATTTTCCTTGAGTATCTACTTCTCTACCTTACAATGGGTGTTCCTCCTCTTTAAAGACCAGGAGAGATGAGTCCAGTTTCACCAAACAAAATGGAAGATTAAAAGGGATGTTATGCATGGGATGTGTTGGAGCTTCAAGGCTGGTAAGCTTCTAACGCAGGTTATAGAAGCAGTCAGTGCTCAAATGAAAAATGTTAGCATTGGAAGCTACCCATGGATAAGGATAAAGAGGGAAAAAGATGCATTGGTAGTACTTGAAATATGAAAAGCAACTACACTGCAACTGAACATACTAATATTAGTGCAGTGTGGACTTCTAAATAATTATACTTTATGCTGTTTCAGTAAAGAAGTAAGAAGGAGGAAGTGTTGCTCTAAAAACATTCTTCTGAATAACAGGAAAAAGAAAAAAAAGAAAAAGGAAAAAGAAAAAAGGAAAATTAAAAAAAGAAATAGAAAAGAAAAAAGAAAGAAGAAGAAGAAAGAAAAAAAGGAAAAAGAAAAAAGAAAAATAAAGAAGGAAGAAAAAAAGAAAAAGGAAGAAAAAGAAAGGCCCTATGCTCCTATATTCTGTCCTTGCAGGACAAATCCCAGCCTCCAGGATTGCACTCAGTCCAGTAACTTTTAGCATTTTTGGGGGATGCACAATTTCCACTAAGGTCTCTAAGAAAATGTTTCTCACTTTGATTAACTCTGAGATTTTATTGCATGTGCCCCCATTCTGCCTACAAAGAGCTTCCTGTTATTCATATCCGTATCTTGTATAATTACAATTTTTTTTCTGTTCCTGATTATTTCTTTGCTCCTGTCCTGTTGTCTACCCAAGAGTCCTAGGCCATGCTTAAGGCAGACATTCTTTCCCTCTCTTTCCAAAGCTGTCAACCTGACTAAGACTTTAGCAACAAGGACAAGGTAAACAACACCTTTTCCCCCCTAGTGTAACACGCTTTCTGAGGAACATACCCTAACATAAAACTATTCTACAAATTGAAGAAGCCTCACAGCTTAAACTTCACTCTGTAAGATATTCCATATGACCACACCAAAACACTGCATGCCTACATGTACATATTTTGTTGAGATATTCTACATACAAGAAAATAATAAATAAATATGAAAATTAATGTGTTATCAATGACAGTAATTAAGTAACTGAAATTTCACAAAAGCATGTTACAAAGTCTTCATGGGCATTTTTAGCCATGTATTTGACTCTGCATAGATAGACTGAACATCTCAGTTGGAAAATTCTATTTAATATCTTGTTTTTCCACTTTCACACCCAGCAGAAAAAGGAAGAAGGATAACTTGGGTTATGCTAGGGATTTAAAAATCAGGTTTTTTTGTGAAAAAAAGCCTTACTCTGAATATCGCTTTTCTGTGGAGGTTAACTGCACAAACCTAAGAACCCCCAAAAAAGCTGAGCAAACTGCTACAAGTCCTGTGCCTGTTACAATTCTGTATAAACAAACTTAATTGTGGCTTTCATAGAGTCACCGGTATGACCAGCACAATAGTACCATATATACAACAAATACATTAAATGAAAAAAGTCTAAAAACTAGCAAGGTTTTTGATTATGGACTATTGTTTTTCTCAAATTTCATAGCAATGTAAAGATAAATTATTATTTCATCTTGAACAATAACCCACTTTAATCTAAATTGCTAATAAAACAAGAGAGCAATGACAAAACAGCTGCTTTGGAGGATATGCTGACTTTGTAACAGGTAGAGGTGTTCACCTGTAAAATCAAGTTCAGTCAAAGTGTGAAGTTAATGTCTGTTTATGAGCTGAATGGAGAAACCACACAGCTGGTGATAAGACTTGGAAAGAATAAAGTATTGAAGACCTTTGAAGCAACTCTTTAGTGAAACAAATCAATCTTTACAGAAAATCTTACTAATAGATATTTGTGTGCCTGAATGATAAACCTTCAGCTGTTGCTTAATATACCCCTTATATCTTACTTCATTAACAACTACCAGTATGAATTGTTTTTAACAGTATTTGGGATTCAAATTTAATTGTCCATTTGTAATCCTGTGGCATTAAGAATTATTTCCATTTGGCACTTGGTAATCAACAAAGTGACATTCAAGAAATTCGATGAATGCTGTAATGAAGGGACAAATGATGCAGAAACTATTTAATGACCCAAACCTGACTACATGTTACATCTTTTCATGGTGAAACTGTTAAAAAAAAATAAGTGTATTAGTAGCCTCACCAAAATCCTAAAAGCTCCAATTGATTTTAATGAGATTATAATAAGAATCTAGTTTCACTTAAAAAGATGGAATAATGCATATGAACAAGAAAATCCAGATTTTTAAAATCTCAACAACACCTAAAATCAATCTACTACATAAAAATATTATGAAGTGGATTGTTTTAAATTCCAGTCCAGCATTCATAAAACACCAGTTTTACATAACAAACTTACACACTCTACTGGGAATTAGCAGTGGTGGAGGAGGTTTCAGTGGAAAACTTCCAATCTAGGTGAAGGTATGTATGAGGCATATCATTGTCACACACCAGCACCCTGCTGATAAAGGACTGGGCATACATCAAGGCACTAACTGTGTATGGATTGACCTGCCAACTCTGGCAATTCAAAGAGAATCTCTACTCCCCAACCCCCTCAGGCTTGCATTTCAGCTATGGAAAGACTGTCCCACTAGGTCTGGTCACTCGATGGAAATCTGTAGAATCTCTCCCCCTCCTTGCCCCTACTGGCCTGAACCCACAACATACACACAAATATCCGTAACTAGGTAAAGAAAGACAATTTCATGATAAAGTTACACAAATTAATAACTTCAAGAAATTATGAAACTATTGATTAATCTGAGTATTTATACAAAACCACTAATGTAGACTTATGGTTGAATAAACAATAGTTAATAACGTACTGCATGTTTTCACTGAGAAATACTACAAAAACCCATGAAAGCTTTAAAAAAGACAGCACAGAGCTGTTACTGGAAATGTGTAATGGAAGAGGAGCTGGTGCACAGTTCTCTCTCTTTCCAACATGACCTTGAACTGTGAGTATTTTCCTCCAAGGTTGTTCTCAGGCCAGCCACTCTGTCTAAAGCTCTACCACTAAACAAAGCAAGGACAAGGGTGAGCTTGAGCACTGGATCTCCAGCTACCCAGACTGCAGAATCTTTAGTCTGCTTCCTGGCAATGCCTACCAGAACTCTCTGAGACATTGCATGGCCATGATTCAGGGGACACCAAGCACCAGGGACCATTCCCAATATACTGCATAGACAAGACGGCATGAAGTTTTCGTTCCTGTATTCTGCAAAGTCCTCCAGCACCACTCCACAGGCTTTATATCTTCAGACATACCCCACCACATCCCAAAGTGTTCAGTATATACTCTCAGTTTCTTGGTATGAAAATAGGAATCATGGCCTGCAATGCAGCAAACACATCACTAACACACTGAAATAACACCTTCACACTCTGACACAAGACACATACATACTAATACATTCACATACAATTTGTCTGTGGGTAAACAAGGCACCTCTTCTGGGCCGTGTTACGTGGATGTATCCTCAGGGCAAGAACACAGCCCCTGGCATAAATGCAGTCTCAAGGCAGTTTCTCGGTTGCAGCTAACTCCAGCTTGTCTCTAATAGGCCTTCATGGGAACAAAACAAAAACAAACAAAAAAGAAAACAAACAAACACAACAACAACCACCACCAAACCAAAACCAAATCAATCAAACAAACAAACAAACAAAAACAACAACAACAAAAACAAACCAAACAAACAAACTTGAAAATTGTCTGTTCCCTTTTCCTGTAAGGAGTCACCAAACCCTGCTGTGCTGTCAGGTTCCCTCCAGCTCTGCACACTCCAGCTCTCTCTGAGCAGGCCCTAGACTGCATTACAGAAGTTTGTCACAGGAAGGGATGCTCAGTGAAGGTATTTTCTCCCCATTCTTACAAATAACTTTTTTTTTTCTTTTTAAAGAAAAACTATTTACAGTCAGCAAGCAGTTAACAATGTACTATCGCAGTTTCCTAGAATATTTCTCACACAATTTTGAAAGTCAGAGACATTTTTTAAAGGTAACTTTTCCTATTCCTATCCTCTTCTTTACAACCCACCTTTTTTCTTTATCTGACATTGACATGTTTGATTGCATTTTATTATAATACAGAATAGATTTATAATGATAAAAATATACATGTTCTGTTTGTCAGCTGTAAAACTGGAAATATTGTACTATGGATTAGTAAAAAGATTTACTACATTAAATACTACACAAGGTATTTTTGTCATCAAATAGAAAGTAGAAAAACACAAAACAAAAATGTTATGTTTTAAGTAAATATGTAAATTGATGACTTACATTAGAGATATACAACTAAGCAAATATCAAAATATGAATTATAATTGATTTCAGAATTTGTGTTCAAATACAAATAAGAATGACATTAATTATCAGATTAATTGCTCAGACAATACAATAGAAAGGAAATCTGTTTTATAACTGCTTCTGTTAGTACTCTCAAAGCACTACTGTTATTTTAAGTATTGACCTGTTTACAAATGATAAACACAATAATATTAGAAATAATTATACACAACATTGAATGGAACTTTTTTTTTTAAGTGATGTCTACAAACAATATCATATTTTTACTTTTCTTTGAAAAATATCCATCTTTTAAGAGACTGTTAAAATCTGTTTTTGTATTTGGAGACAGAACGTTTCATAGCAGCTGAGCATATTTTCATGAAAAAGTGAAGAAATATCTTTTAGCTGTGAATAAAATGTGGATGGAAATCAAGTCTGTAAGCAGACAATGATTGTCTAGCTGTGATGCATTTTTCTTCAAGAGCATCATTTGCAGAAACTTTACAAATTATGGAAGATGCTTAATAATGCCAAACATTCTCAGATGTAGATTTTAAAAAGACATTCTGAGCATTTCGTAACTTTCTGTAATATATAAGTCAAATTAGTAAACTAGAACTATCTTGGCTTAAAAGAGTGAAAGGATTATCTTCCTAGGTAATGTCGGTGGACAGCTAAGTTCGTGGTGCGTATGTATTAGAAACAAATATCAAAAAGACAGCAAAGGGAGAAAGTTTTACCTGGTGAAAAAGCTATTGCAAATTTTCATGTACTTAAAATTATTACATTGTTCTATCAAGCTTTTAACTGTGCTGTACCTGCTAAGAAGCAAGGACTGGGATTTATATTTCAAAAAACGAGTTTCAACTCTTTTCAGTTCCAATGCATTGGGTTTTTTTGGTAGAAGGAACAAAGTATAAAGAAACACCTGCCAGAAGAAAAAAAACCCAACACCAAACACACAAGACTCCCCAAAAGATCAGTTAATGCTTACATTTATTTCTCACATATATCTTATTAGAAAAATATTAGAAAATGTTAGTTTTATTTTAAAAATTTATTGCTATCTAGTCTTTAAGAAAAATTAAATGTAAACAATGTTCATAAAAATATGGCCATGGTAAACATTTATTTAAATTTAATTAGAATCTTAAGTTAAACATACTGTATTATTAACCTAGATGAAAAGCTATATAACATTTTACTTTTCTATAACACAATAAATATATCTGAGCTGTTTTCTACATGGAATATATTAAACTATGATGTGAAACTACTCTCCAAAGAAGATTGACTCGTAGAACAATCTTCACTGGCTGAGCTAAAAGATAACAATTCTCTCTTATTCAGAGACAGAATGCTATTGTTTCAATGTGTAGTATTTATGCAAAGGGGAAAACAAAGGCTTTCAACTCATTGTAAGTTTTAACTCGTTGAGTCAATTGCTGAAAAGATATGAGTGTGCATACACCTATTCAGTCAGACACAGCCACAGCGTGGAGGAGAAGGGAGAGGGAAGCTTCCCAGTGACAGTCATGTGATGTAACTAAGAAAAAGTATAACATGTGCTGTATGTTGGCTGTACCTAACCACATTTTAAATGTTGAGAGTATTTAGATTTTTAAAATTTTTTACTTTTTAAATTCTGAATTTTAAATAATTGAGCACATTAATAAAGGTATTCCTCTATGAAATCAGAAAATTTAAAATGTGCATAGATATCAGGTCAGTAAACCATGCTATTTTGAATACACAGATTCTTAACCAGCCTATTGAGAATCTCCATTATTAGTATAAAAGAATACATTACATCAAACGTTATAGGGAAAGAAGCTAATACATTGCTTAAAAATTATAATCAAACAGCTGTATGTTAATCTGTAAACTGACTGAGATTAATAACACTGATTGTAAACCTGTGGATGATAATTGAGCATAATAATAAGACCTGGTTAAAGACTCTTGAAATGTGCTCTCATGAAATAAAAATACAATATTAGAAGCAGAGTTATGCAATTAATAGAAAATTTGTACTCAACCTGGAATTTTTTGTTTTGTTATTTTGTTAATTTAGGAGGGAGAAGAAGAGTAATGTGGTACTACACACTTACCCCTTTTTATACTTTTCACTAAGCCTCTGTCGTTTGAAACTGTTTAATAAAAGATAGTGGCACAGATGGAAATTTGACCTTACCTGCTACCGCCTGCTAATAAAGAAAAATGCAATACACTCAACCAATTAAGGCATATAACCATGATGTTAGGTTCCTCAAATCCATGTGTATTTTCTAGATGGAAAATGGGTTCTGTCTGCCACCCCAATCATTACACAAAACTCAGTCAAAGAGCTCTTTGCTAATAAAAATTACTTCAAAGCTGTTGCAGTAATTATCAGTAACTCAGAATTCCTCTTTTCACTCTGTTAATACCTTACTGATAATACTATTTATTCCTTGAAATAAAACTCAAGGATAATGAAACTTAAAAATGCCTGCTGTAGAGTTTCCCTGAACAATACACTCTAAAAAGGTCAAATAACAATGTAGGAAATTTTCCTTATCTGAAAATGATTGATAACTTTTTGCACTGGAAATTAGGTGACTGATATTTGCCCATCCACAAAACCAACTGGCAGTGTATGGCACTATAAACAGAATCATTCATACAATATCATGGTGAAACTCTCTGACAATTTTCCATAGAACCAAATAGCTCTAACATATGAAAATACTCACATAAAATATGAAATAAGTTTATTGCCTGTACTCCAAAAGCACACACTTAAATAATTTGTCTGAATTATAGTACATAGGAACAAAATATAAAAAGAAAACCTAATACACATGAAATAGATGAAAGAGAAGAAAGTTAGAGTAAAATAAAAAGAGCAAAGTTTTCCTTGCATGACTTATTTTCTTTCTTATTTTCTTTCCAAACCTTGCACTGTAAGTAATAATTTCCTTGAATGAACATCTAATTGTGAGCGTCCTAAAAAAGCCTAATTCCATTAATTTCTTTCACTACTAATTTTATCAAATCTGCAAGCAGCAACAAAGTTTTGTATCAATATTGGTTGTGCAATGACATTTATAGGCTAGTTGTGCATTTTTAAAAAACTGAATTAAGGTTTACTAAGTACTATAGCTGTATATAAAAAGACAACTGACATCTGAGCAACTGAAATATGGTTTTGAAAGTATTTTTCTACTGGTCTCAGGAGGAAAGAAGTATCTACTTCCAAACAACGTAATAATGAAGAACTTAAAGTTTTACTGCTCATTCGAGCATCAATACAAATTAAGGTTGTAAACTTGACATTTTTAGTGGCTTTCAGGGGCTGATATACTTCCTGATATCTCCAAAAATTCTTAATATCTTCAAATTATATAAAATGCTCAGGATTATATCACTGTGTCACCAGATTTCTTTTATAACACTGTCATGAACTAAAGGATAGACTAGTGAAATAACTTCATTAGTTTATATAACCATGTAAAGGCAGGAATAAAAAGTGAGTTCTAAACAGACTATGAAACAGATATTGTTATACCAGTTATCAAGAAGTCCGGAAGTCAAAAGATTAAATATTTGAATCAGACTGACAAGTTTACAGGCTTTAACAGGAGGAAAATCTCAGGCTTAATAAAATTCTAAAACATTTATGTCTAAAAGTTCAAGCTGACTGTCATCTGCTTCTATGTCAGTGTGATCCAGCTGATGGGAACACAAGCATGGGAGCAGCCTAATGATCAGCTGCCTGCGTGATCCACCTTGGACCTTAACAGCCTTAACATTCCTATTTTGAGATGTGGCACATCCACCACATAAGAAACAAAGAAACAAACAAACAACAACAAAAACAAACCTGAAAACTATCCCAGTAACAGCCTAAATCTGTTATCTTTTACTCTGAATAAATATCCTGGGTTTTTTGTTTGTAAAACAAAATTTGAAAATTTTTCTCTTTAACACAGCCCTTTCTGCACAAGTGGCTACATTCAAAGTATTCACTGAGAAACATTAAGAGGTTTTTATCATAAAATCTCAGCTGTGAAATACATAGCGTCACTAATTTCTCTATGTCTATGGCAGAAGACAACATCCATTTTAGCAACACTAGCTATTTTGTTTTCTGTATTTAATGAAGATGTGTGGAGTGACACCTGATCATTCAGGCTTCAGTAAGGTAAATTGTCATAGATTATAATGGAAAGAGGATTTCAGTATAGATCCTTTGATATAGTTAGGTGTGGTATTACAATGTATCTCTTTCATCAAGGACAGAACAATTTAAATTTCTGGCCTGTTCACAGAAGTTGTAGATGCTTTCAGAGAATTCTTTCAGAGAGTTTAACATAAAAGTGAAGTTTGCCTGTAGCATCTTGCATTTTACTTATTAAAAATGTACTTACATATAGGTAATGCTTAAATTACTTTTGTCTTTATAACACATGACGATCGATCATGACTTATAGAAAAAATACCAAGGCAACTATTGTATTCCCTAACACAGTAGCTGTTTATCAGCTTTAACAAGTTAACAATCTAATTTCAACACTAGTCTTAGTATCTGTGTTTCCATACCTCACCTTTCATTGCATAAAAGTACAGTGCTATTCCTCTGTATTCAGAACTATTACTAGGAACCCTTTCCTCAGGACCAACATCTGAAATCTTTCTTGTAGATTCAACTGCTGCAGAGTTGCATTGTACAGTCCAAGATGCCTGACTAACTAGGCAAACTACAGAAATTTTCTTAAAGTAAATATCAACTGTATTTGAAATTAAGAAATTTGAGTGATAGGTATACAGATAGCACTACATATTTCTGGCACTAAGATGTTTCTGAAGGCGAGACAAAGAAAAGATAAAAGAATATGGAAAGCCTCAGGCAAGCCGTAAACAGAATTAAATTAACTACTCATATACAACATCCGTGATGCATATCAGTTCATTTACAGGCATCGTTTCATGCCATCGCTTCATGCCATCCATATAGTGGATGTACTAATGTAGGACAGGTGAACTGCATCATCAAAATGCTTCTCTATTTCCTAATTAAAGTGAGACAAAGCTCAGCTAAAGTAACTATTTTCTATAAACTGCAATCATTCTATGCCGCTTTGGAAATACTAAAATTGATTGTACTGTAATAGACATAAAGTCAAGATTCAGTCAGTCAGCTGTAAAATATTGTCCCAGAAGGTGCAGATTCATGTTCTAATCCTGAGTAAAGTTCAGACTTTATGGTAAAAAAATATTCAAATAAGGATTCCCTTTACTTTCACTCCATAGACCATGTATAAGCCACCAAAGCTTGCAGTTTGCTTTCTCTTTTTAGCTAACTGCAATCCCCAAAACAGTATCTTTGAGGTAACCTGTCACAATCCATTAACTTTCTCATCATTAAAATGAGATGCTATTTTTGGACTGGTCCTTTGACTTTTAAACAAAGGGGAAGCAGAAATGTTGAGGTATCTTGTGAGCCGATAGAGGTTACAATTTTACACTTTGCCTAAAGCAGGAAATATGTTGAGAGCAGATGGATAAAAGTTTTGTCAACAGTAAAAGAAGATGAGAAAACTATAATAAAACTAATAAGAGCACTGAGGTAAAATAGAGAAAAAAAGTTATAATTCACCTTCGTATTAAGACATTTACTACATTTCTGAGATTGTAAACATTTCACATTTTACAATTCCGGAATTAATTTCTAAAACTACAAAAACACAGAAGGACTCACAATTGATTGTAAAACAAGGCTGAAAGCCAGAACCCAACTGTCAAATGATAACAATGCACTTCATAACAGAGATGCCACTGCTACTGCAAAATTCATAGTGTATACTTCAGGTGTTTTCAGAAAGTCCCCATATGTAAGAGGTTGAACTTAATAAATGAAATAAGATATCTTTTATAAGTTAGACAAATACAGAAATGAAAACAGATGCCTTTAGGTTAGGAGTACCAGAAAAAGAAATTATAGCACAAAAATAACTCAGCAGATCAATTTAAATTTTTGAACTTTTTCATAGACATACGATGAGAAAAAGTTCATCATTTTGGACTGAGAAAAAAATGCAAAGTGTCAGATACATAACTTGTGCCAATGCTCTCTTTCCACTTTATGTAATTCACAAATGGATTCTATGCAACCTATTTAAATGGAAGTGCTGGAGCACCTGTCCTACAAAGACAGGCTGAGAGAATTGGGGTTGTTCAGCCTGGAGAAGTGAAGGTTCCAGGGGGACCTTGCAGTACTTAAAGGGGACCTAAAAGGAAGCTGGGTAGGAACTTTTTACATGGGTATACATTGACAGGAAAAGGGCTAATGCCTTTAAACTGAAAGAGGGTAGATTTGGACTAGATACTAGGAAGCATTATTTCTTGTGAGGGTTACGAGGCACTGGAACTGGCTGCCCAGAAAAGTTGTGGATGCCACATCCCTGGAAGTGTTCAAGGCCAGGCTGGATAGATCTTTGAGCAACCTGGTCTGCTGGAAGGTGTCCCTTTCCCACGGTAGGGAGGTTGGAACTAGATGACCTTTAAGGTCCCTTCTAACACAAACCATTCTATGATTCTATGCTTACACGCACTCATACTAGCAGATATCAGGTATTTTTACTAGAATGAATCACCTTCAGCAACTATCAAACTGAAGCTCACAGTCAAGAAAAACTGAAGATGCTTGTGTAGCTAAGGTTCTCATCTCTTTGAGACAGAAGCAATGCAAATGAGGCTAGGGTTATATAGGCAACTTTTTTTTGGATGAAATTTCAACAATCTTATACATCGTCTTAATTTCCACAGTCATATACTATATATCTGTTCTGTTGTTTTTGTTACACACTAATTTTGACTTAGGTCTGTGAAAATTCTTGGTGAGGCATGAAGACATATCTTGTAACTAATTCGATAAAGTCTGAGAAAACTAACGATAATTTTCAAATAATGTCCAATAGAAGGAATTACAGAGGTTAGCAGAAAGTAACACTTAAAATTTTTCATATATGATACAAACTTGCAGTTTGAATGACCTTGAAGCAAAAACCATCCAAAGAATAACTTTAATTTTTACTTCAGATTGTAGTTACTTTGTGGGTATTTGTAAAACCATACCTCCATTAACCATTAATTAACAAAAGAGACAGTATCAAAACTCTAAATTTGTGAAAGCACTAAATGCATATGTGAAATAAATTGGTTGGAATGTAATGAAGGAGGTTACAATGTGAGTTTAAACCAGATAATTTAGTACATACCTTGATAAACAGCTTTGAATCCTGGTGAGCCGATGCTGTCATCAGATTGTAAATGAAGCCACATCTGGTTGCTCATGCTCACAATAAGATCAGGAACACTAGATCCAGTGAGTCTGTATGTAGGAGAAATTGTAAAGTCATTTGCAGAGGCATAAATTACTACTACTAATAATAAAAACCACAGCCTTTAAAAATATTATTATAATACTTAGGTCTATTTCCAATATATTTTCCTTGTGTTCTTATCAGCTGTTTTTGATAAAATTAACTATTCTGTATGGATTAGAATGATGTGAAGTCTCAGAGAACAAAACAAAACAAAAACAAACAAACAGATTGAATTATTGCATTCCAGTTAATAATGATTAAACACTACTAATAAAGCTGTTCCTACCTAAAGCTTTCTTTAAGTAATTAAGCTATTAGAGATTTGAGGGACTGAATAAGTTGAAAATTTTCACTTGTTTACATTTTGAAAGTGAAGGAAGGTGGTTTACATGCATTACAGCACATGTATTCAGATGAACTTACTAGAACCTCAGCTACTCCATTCAAGTAACTCACAATGATGTCTTAAATTTAAGGAGAAACTGCTATTTCTCATATAGTAAAGTGTATGTGTAGATATGTACACTTCAATACAACACATAAAAGGCAAGCTGGTGAATCCCACCATAAAACCCTAGACCTTCTCAGTAATATCCTTTGTACATCTATAATTCTGATATCTATATGCAAAAACAAGTGTGTCAAAATGTTTAAGAAAATAAATATATCTTTTGAGATTACTTCTTAATGGTGAAAAATGCCTACCATGTAATTAAGTTCTATTACTGTATCTGAACAACTGTTCAGATCTTGGTGATAGCAATACAGTCTTTCAAAAGGCAGTGGGAAAAGTAGCACATAGAAAGTGGCTGCAGAATATTGTATTTCTATTTAAGCTGGTGTCAGATACAAAAACATCACAAAAAGAGGACATCTGCCTTGAATTCCACATAGAGCTCCACGTATCAGCAGCTTTGGGGACGGAAGGTACAGGTACTGCAGTAACTGTAGGTGATGTAAGGAAATCATAATGACTTTGTCTCTTTAATTTATGTAGACTCTGTTTTGTTCAAATGGGTCACATACTGGATTCTCTGTCTTTCTTCCAACTCTCAGCTTTGACTATGATAAACAAATACGTGTGAGATAAGTAAAACAAATACTATGCCAAACTGAGACAAGGTGTCCCAGAAGCAGAATTGTTTAAGAAAGAATCTAGAAACAAAACAGAAACTAGTTTCCACAAGCATATTATCTAAATATAATCAACCAGATGTTAATGCTATTGCAACTTAAATGCAAAGACATAATAAAAGGAGAGGCTGAGCGGAAAGAAAGTGAGAACTGAGGAACCACAAACCAAGCTATAGGAATGCTCTTCGTCTTGCATATGAAATCTCATCCCTTAATGTTATGAAAAAGAAGCTGTATATCCTATATCTGAAGTATTTTGTTTTCTTACTCTGATATATTGATTTTTATTTTTTTTTTAAAATTTTCCCATATGAGTGGAACAGACTGGGGTCTTACTAATTACTACTGCCGATGCACCTAGAACTGCTCTGTAATTAGTGAGTGTGCTCTTATGTGGTCCAGAAGATTTTTGTTTACGACCTGGTAGTAAGTAGTTGACAGCATTATGATATTATAGGTGCAGAAAACTATGTGGAAAAAAAAATAAACCTATTACAGCTCAGCATAAGCAAACACACAAACAGAGCTTAGATTGGAAGTAAGGAAGAAAGCTGTGACATTAATTTAAATGAATACTAGAGGTAGCCTATAAAAAGAAGAAATCTCAGCAGATAGTGAGTTACATAAACAAAAGTAATTTAGGAGATGCCTGCACAAATAGACATATAAAGAAAGAAAAGTTGAAAAGTATATATACGTTTTGGGTATCACCTTCTAAAACCACAGAAATAACAACGTAACAGTAACTGTTATGGAAGAGTAGGTTGTTTTCCAAGCTGCCAGTAAGCTTCCAAACTGTGTGAATAGAAGAAAAGGGTTTCCTAAAAAAGCATTTCTCTATCACAGACAGTTCTCTGTGTATTGAAATAGCTGACGGAAGCAGCTCGGATTGGATCACTAATTTGCAATTTCTTCTTTGTATTGGGAAAACAAACAAACAAACAAATTTTCTATAAAAGAAAAGATAAAAGATTCATGTTGTAAGGGAATAATTTCAAAAAAGGAAATTCAGTTTTAATGTAACTGCTGCAAGACAAATACTAATCATAGCATTCGAAGGCAAAGAGACTTTCTAAAGCAAAGTGTTAGTTTAATTTACAAGAATTTAAGAACCCAAAACAGAGCACTGCAGAAAACGTTCCAACTGATCATTTTCACCTCACATGTGGTTATCATTAGTGAATGATTTTGTAAGGGTAGTCAGTAGCTTCTAGCCAAACTCTGTTAAATATGAGAAATAAGTGAATTCAAAACTTAATAGCCTAAACATATTTAGATTAAATTTCAGTACGCTGTAATGCTGTACTTCCAAAGCTAACCATCTCAGGATACATATCCCATAAAATAATATTGCTAAATGTTCAATAAGTAAGGCTTGCAGATGAAGCAATTGTTAAAAATAATAAAATTGATGGGCATATCCCTCTTTAAGCAGTGTATGGTAAGCTTTTCTGGAAGTCTACTATAAGTACTAAAATTAGACTGCTTTAATAAACTAAAACCAAACATATTCCCTCTCAAAATGCCAACTACGCTGCCATAGAAACGCATTAAATTGTTTTGAAATCATTTGTTCTTCATCAAAGTATGTAATTACTTGTAACATCTCTGCTATTTTACATGAATTTAAAAGACTTTTACTAATTATTTTTCTAATGTCTTCTAAAAATTAAATTTGAGCTGGATAGTCTACACTTTGTTGTTGTTTTTGTTTTAATTTCTCCTTTTTAAACACCAGTATCCCTTTCCATTCCACCTTACCTGTGGTGCTACAGCTTTTGAGGTTACACAGGTAATTGCTAATGGTTGAGAGTTTGGACACTACAGAAAGCTTATGCTAGGATTGATCCTTTGTATATCGTGACCCTTGTCAAATCCTTCAATCTTCCTCCCATCAAGTACTTAAAAGTTCCTTGTCTACTGACCTGCCATTAGAGAATCTCCAGTGTTCATTGGATGGCTGGCTTATAAACATCCTGGCATAAGGAGGGCCTGGTTGAAGCGGTAAAGGTTGAGGGCTGCCTTGGCTGCAGCTACCATGAGACGGTGGAGTTCAGGATCTCATGTGGCAGGAACAGAATACCAAGCAGGATCACAACCCTGGACTTCAATAGGGCCAAGTTTGGCCTTTACAAGCAACTGCTAGGGGAAATCCCATGGGCAAGGGTAAAGCGGCCCAAGAGAGTTGGTTAGCGTTCACAGACTGCTTCTTCCAAGCTCAA
>VWYH01002777.1:11114-53848 GCA_013399365.1 Pampusana beccarii
TTCAAACCCGCCTGGACACCTTCTGTGTGACCTCATCTGGGTGTTCCTGCTCCGGGGGGATTGCACTGGATGAGCTTTCGAGGTCCCTTCCAATCCCTCACATTCTGGGATTCTGTGATGTAAAACCTAAGGCGAAAAAAAAAAATCAGTTACCTGATGCTTCTCGCTGTCACAAATAGTGGTTTATCTGCATTTTACAGTCATCCATCATCTTAAAGCACAAGCTGAAAATGAACACACTACTGCAAATCGCCACCAGGCTGCTAACTTGTACAACAAAGTGCACGTTCACTCTTAGCCCACTGCGTGTGTGAAATGGATGTGATCTCCCCACTGGCGTAGACTAAAAACAAGCACATGAACTGTTTCTGCAGCTCAGCTGACAGGAAATCATTTGCTAAGCTACTTTGTTTCCTTTGGTCACATACTAATATATTGGTTTAGTTTCCCTTTGCATTTGTAGTTTTCCTCACTTCTTGGCTTTTCGGGCACTGGTCCAGTATGACGTGGCTCAGGTCATATTTTCCACATAAATAATGGAACATTTTAACCTTTCCATTCCCTTTCAACCCATTTTTGTCTACCAAAACAGATTTAAGCCTGGTGCACTTCCAGTATGATCTTTAATCAGTGAGTTGAACTGTGTCCTGCGGAAAAAAAATTAATTATATGTGATACATGCGTTAAGCACAACCTTCAGGACAAAACTTCTGATTTAACGTTATTTCATAAGACATTTTCTTAGCTTCACAAGAGCTAAATTTACCTGGACAACATTAACCTTCCACCTAAGTGAAGAATGAACTGAACTCCTTTCCTCTGGTTTGATTTATTGGGTTGTTTTCAGTCTGGTAGATTGTAAGATACAGGATTTCTTGAGTGCAAAGTAGCTTCAGACAGACCAAACCCCTTTTTAGCTTTGCATCTTGACAACAGCAGAATTCTCATTGGTAAAGAGACCCATAAATAGGTGTTAGAGACCAGTTTGTCTACAGTTACCCACAGGAACAGTCCTCTCAGATCCTCCAGGATCCTGTAGTCACAGACCAGCCTGAACTCTCCTGGTTTAATTCTTGCTGTCAGGGATACGTGTAATTGTGTACCATTTAAAATACCAACACTGGAATATTTAGGTCTTTGGAAAATAAACCTAACACTACAGAAGAGTTTCAGAAGATGCCACAGACTGTGGTTTCTGAAACCTTTTAAAAACATGAGCTCTGCCAACAATTAAATTCAACTCCAGAAGGCTGAATTAGCAAAACCGAACTCAGAAATGGAAGCAGCAAAAAGCAGCAAGGAAAATAAACAACCAGCATTTCACCTTTCAATCCGAGAGATGGAGATAGACAGGCTATGCACAAACGTGACCTTTACAATGCTATGTAGATGCTTCTGCTCAGCTCAGCAAGTACACCAAGGAAGAAAACTGTACGGAACGAGAAGTGTTGGTCGTCTCCTGATCCTGAATGCGATCAACCAAGACTGAAACAGAGCAAAACTGAGCCGGCAGTCTTGGACTCAAACGTACATATTCAACAAATTACCACATCTGAGAAATTATAATTCTACTGTCTCCTAATTTCTGAGTTCTTTGCCTTAAAATATTAGCATTTCTTTTCAGTTCCTTGCACTGACCTTATTACTGACCTGTAAATAACTTTAGTCTGATAGGTTGCTTTGCTGGATGGTAATTAGCTAAACTCATTCATAGGTTAATTTACTTCAGAAAATAAAATTTAGTCTGTACCTGGTTTCATTTGTTTCCAGAAACAAAACCAATCAGTCCTCCTTCATGCTTCTGGGAATTTTGCTCCGATTCAACATGTTCTCTGGCCACCTAATGACAAAAATATAATACTAATCCTGGCAACATTTGCTGCAGTGATAACAATGTACAGCGCTAAGGAAGGTAATACTTTTCCACACCAACAACTGTACAGAGTGCTTTGGCTCTCTAAAGCACTGATGTTCTCTTGAATATGCTAAATGTGTTCTAAATAACCTTGGCGTGCTAGTGTGTCACCCTTAATTGTTGCCAGTTTCGATTCCCTTAAGAAATGGTACTTAGTCCCTCCACCATTCGTGCCTTTTCTTGCTGCTAACTTTCAGAGCTCCTGAATAATTTGACTGATGTTTAGCTTAAAATTTTGCTGCCTTAGCTTCAGGTCATCATTCTCTGTCCTATCACCACGTGAAATGGATTACGCTGTCCCACAGGAAAGGAATTAACAAAGTAAGGGAAATATACTGGGTTACCTTGAAGACAGTTAGAGCCTCAGGTTATGTCTCCTCAGAGAAATCTCTTTCCTAAATTATATAAATGTAGTTGTCTCTGTCTTTCTATTGCCAAAGTCTTCATTCCAGTGCCCTCTAAGAGAGAACTTGCCCAACAAACGGCACAGTTTATTACTGATCACCCGTGATTAAGTTATTTTTAATAGCGCAAAAGACTGCTAATTTTCTCTCAAGAGTTTCACATTCTCTAACCTAAACAGACGTTATCCTTGGGCTTCAAAAGAAAGTTTTGGCTGCTTATACTGTTCAAAATAAAAATTCTCCTAAGGATTGAAGCTAAGGCTCTCATAGTCATCTCCACGAACACCAGCTCAGAGCAGCAAAAAAGAGAAGAAAACGTCTTTTACAAGATAGATGATCCAATCAAGGAAAGCTAATCTGGGGCTGATGCTACAAGTCCTTGTGTAAAGGACGGAGAGCAACTAATCCAAGCAGAGACACTGCAAAGAAGCCAACTGATTTATTTCTCTCAAAGCTCGTATTGTGGAGATACGTACTTCAGAACTGCATCTTCCAGTAAAGGAAGACGAGTATGAAAGACTGAGCTAATCAAATCGGCAATGAAAATAAACGCAGAGTAAACAACCTCACAGAATGGCTAAGGCTTCTGAAAAGAGTTATGAATTAAGTGGCGTCATTGCTGTTCTCCAGAAAATCACCGGGTTTTAGTAGAAGGATGGCAAGAAGAAGGGGGCCTTAAAGAAGCCCTAGTCCTAAGAAAATTAATCGAGTTGCAACTCAAACAGATAAACTGCCCGAAAATAAACAGGAAAGAAGTTACAGACTCTTTACTTGTATCAGATGATAAGGGGATTTCATACATTGTTTTCCCCATAGGAAATAGCAGCCACCTGAACATATCAACAAAATTATCTATTACAGACAGGGTGAAATCTACCTTGAAAGGGTTTCAAGAAACTGAAAAACTCCTCCTAATTGTTTTAGGATGAGATTAAGGTTATCTAAACATCCCTAAGGTTTGCATTTGATGACATCTACCTTGTAAGGGTTTCGAGAAACTGAAAAACTCCTCCTAATTGTTTTAGGATGAGATTAAGACTGTCTAAACATCCCTCAGGTTGCATTTGATGCCATAGTGGCAGTCAGGTCCCACAGAGGATTCAAAAAACTGCTGCTCTATGCACCCCTCTGTCTGGAAGGACCTTACAGTCAGTGGGTTGTCTCTGGATCTTGTGCTGGCGCGTAGCCCCGTGTCAGGCACACGAGGTCCAGGGACATGCAGACACATTGGTCCAGCTGGTGAATAAAACTAAGGCAAACCCACCAAAATTACCTGCTGATGCCACTTAGGGCCCCTCTGCAGCCAGCGGGAAGAGGATGGTGCCTCCCTTTGATGCTCTGGATCCCTCGGTGGCAGCAACCGATTCCAAACACAGACTGGAGAGGAAATTCCTTCTTAAGATGGTTCTGATGCCTAAAACAAGTTGTCTGAATCTTGGTGTGTGAGGTCAGGAGATGAGAGCCCTGTACTTTCATGGACTGAAAAGTGAACACAACTAGAAAGGGGAGAGGATTTCAGAAACATGCTGCTCAGAGAGAGCAGAGAGACTCGGAGGGATTCCGAGCCACTGAAGCAATGACAAGTCACTGACAATTTGCCTCAGAGACATTATCTAGAGTTATACGAACAAAAAACATGCATAAATGTGGTCCGTGTCAGACACTCACCCTGCTCTTTAGACAGGTACCTCTAATTGTTCTCTACAAGACTCTTTAAAAGGCAGGTGGCTGCTCTTCAAGGCTGGAGAAAGGACAAGATGAGGCTCTTGCTATAACCCCTGCAGCAGTTCCCATCCTCCTACAGCCAAAACTACCTGAAGAAAACGTAACTGCAGGATTCCATACTCTGTACGTGGCTACTGATGCTGCCTGCCAGTCCCACGGCTTACACGAACATGCAAAACTGGTCAGCAAATTCATCTCCTAGCCAGCAGAAGGGCTACATTTTTGCCAGTGCTATCCCTCTTTTAACTCTGTGAATGGAATAGGAAAACATGAAATTCCTTTTAAGAACTGTGAAATCAAAAGAAACTCCCATCTATTCCAGTGAAACCAAGATTCACCCTCAGAAGTGCTATAAAAGCATGCAAGGTCTTTGTCCTTACGCTGGATTTGACTTTCAGTTACCTAATGTAAGGTCTCTGTGAAAAAAGCAGAGCATCCTTTGATAGCACGTTTATGAAGTATTCAGTTTACGATACAAAATTAATAAAAATCTGGCATGGTTCATTTGAGAACCATGACAGTGATTACTACCAAAATCAGTACTACTATTACTAAGACTAATAAACACTGATTAGAGTCAGAAGAAATCAATGAATTTCTGTAAGATACTACTTAAGGGAATATAGGCGATTTCTACATATGCCTTCTACCCCTATGCTGGTCTGATGGGAGGTGCTCTTGTCCCATATGCCTGTGCATTAGTAACATTTATACTATTACTCTGTGCGTCTGTAACTGTCCTACCTCTTCCAAAACAGATCCATCACTTTTCTTTACATTGATGGGAGCTTACAAGCTCCTTCTTCCCAGTTAAAATGAAACATAACCCTCACAGGTTCTTTGATGTGATGCCCAAAACCCAGCTACAACAGAGACAGGTTTGCACATGAAAACAAAAAACCTCCCATGGGGGTCCCAGGTGAGACCATTCTGGGCTACCAGTGCCCCAAAACAGGTCGGAGGAATTCTTTCTAAATTCAGCAGCCTCACCTTTGAACATCTGTGAAGAATGTTCCCACTTATTGTAGCTACATCCGAAATGTATTGGGGAAGAATGAAGAGAAATTATGTAAGCTGAGACCCAGGGATCAGGATATCCAAACCCAAACTGGACCCAGACATTGCCACATCCTTGTGGGGAAAAAAAAAACCTAGAGGAATTTCAAACCTTCACAATTGTCAGGCTTTACTAACATTGCCAACAGCTTCTATCCCCAGCTCCTCTCGCTCCCACAGATACCAGTTCACAACACGGCCCAGATGAAATAACCATTTTTCAATCTTTTGTTTTTACCTCTTTGCCTTGATATTGCATCTCAGAAAAAGCTCCATGCGATTTTCTTAGCTGTGTGACTCGCTGCGCTTCAGCCTTTTTGTGACAGCTCTGAAAGAGGCACTGCCAAGCTGGTATTTCTCAGCTCCTAAGGAAAGCACAAATCGTCACAGAAACACTCATAGGCACAGGTCTCCAAAAACCAACCGGCATAAAGAACAAACTGAAATTTGGCTCTAGACAGACATAAACTAAAACAAGGACTGGTGAGATGAAAGGACAAAACAATGAGCGAAACAGAACCTCCGGGGCCTTGTCCTCCTTTTATTTATGCCATACCAAGACGTACTAGACAAAAAAGTTACACTGAGACAAAAAAGCCAAGTTTTTGTTTTCTTTGTGATTATATATGTCAAGCAAAGGGATGAGTTATATACAAGACGTGTAATTGTCTGAAATACCCCGTTTTGTTGCCTTTGAACCAGACTGCAAGGTATTACTTTAAGGGGGAAAAAAAAAAGTCATCCAAAATCACCGTCTGTTTATTAAAACAAAAAATGTTCAGCACCTTGGGACTGTAATGAGAACAAGAGGTTTATTAGCAAGTCTATTTTCAACTCAACAGTCTTAACCAGTTTCCCGCTGTGCTGTTTCCCTAATAGGCCTCTGGATTAAACGCAAAGTTTCCTCTACTAAATGAGGCTTCAGACTAATGCTGGAAGAGACCAGAGTTTAAAAACAAACAAAAAAAGTGGTTGTTGTTTAAGCCCTTTGCTGCCCTCTAGTCACCCTGGAGAATTCAGAGCCAGAAGCAAAGACACAAAGCAACAGACTACACCACTGGCGGCTGAACTAGAATTTTCTCTGTGAATTTAGAAGACTGAGATGGATGAAGCAGCAGCATGGGGGGCACACGAGAGATCAACAGCAGAGTAAGTGCTGCAGCAAGTGCTGTGGACTCTGTCTTCCCCCGGTGCCGATCTGGCTCTCCCAGCCTTCTATCATACCCGATATTTCATTTCCTTCCATAGACATTTGGCTTCTGCTTTTCCTTCGCCTCTACAGATCCACTGCTCCCTCTGTCTCTCTTCCCGCTGCTCTGCAGTTTTCCCCCTCCGTGCTCCGGCACCTTCCTCCTGTTCTCCCCTCGCGCAGTGTCACGTTTTGCCCAGATCTGGCTCGAGAAGTCTTGCACGCTCTGTTTCTATCTTGTACACCCATATCGGAGTGTGCCTCAGTTTCTCTGTTGGCAATGCCAAACCTCAGACCCGCAAAACAATTAAGTGATATTCATGACGTCTGAATCCATAACTCCTGACTGTTACCTGCAGGAACAACATGGACAAGGTGGATGAAATATTAAGGTAAGTTTTAAAGAAAATCTGTTGTGAAATACACGGACTCCAGACTTTTCTATACGGTGTCACAGTTCCTCTCCAATTGTTCCTGTTTTGCTCTCTTACTTGTACATGGCGCTGCTTGGCCAGGGAGAGGAGCACATCAACACGCAACCCGGCTTCCTCCAAAGGGCAGAACATGGGCCATTAACTCCATGGGTCCAGAAGACTGTCCCACACTCTCCCCCTCTCTAAACAGCCACTGCAGGGAAAACAAACAGTTTACATCAATATACTCTGGAAAATATTTGGCTTGATTACTGGTGGTAGTAGCAAGGAATTAAGTCAGCTCCTGGAATCAAGACTTCATCTTCTTCTCTGTGCTCATATTCCTTTTTATGCCTTTATCATATATATAATCCGAAAAACTGCCCTTGTGACTGTGCACCAAGCACAGGTATGGAAGTTGCTGTCTGTGATGGTCTTTAAACCTCTCTCTGAACCACTGCAGCCCAAAGCAAACCCTCCCACCCTGCAAGATAAACTCTCTTTCTCTGATCTGGCTGGAGACTTCACTGCAGCTGCATTTAACTCCCACCAATGCGACATCAGCACCAAACTCAGTGATCAAATCAGGGAATCAAGGGTGTTCCTCCCCTTTACCTCTACTACAGCAATCCCTGTAGGGCCAGCAACTTTTAACACTCAACATTTGTATCATCAGGAAGATGAAGAGCTTTGGAACGAAAATTAAATTAAGACAAATGCCATGGAGAAATTCTAAACCAGCCTGAGAACTAGTGGTGGTCTGCACTGGACATATAGCAAAAGGACCATTATAAACTTCTCTATAACTATTCCAGACATATTAAGGGGAAAAACTTGTTGCATTTGAAGTTCCTGGAAGGCTTGCTGCTGCTTTCAGTGATCCTAGTTTCAGCCCAGCAAGAGCTGACCTAAATCTAGAGTAAGGTATAGAGAAGGAAACAGATTCAGATTCTAATCTCAGCTCCATCATGGATTTTCTTCATTCATTCTGGTAAATCACTTTTATTTTTATTACTTCTACTTTCCAATCTCAATCTGTAAGATAAGCATCAGCTCTTTTTCATAAGGCACTGCAAAGCTTTTTTTTAATGTGAAATACAATGACACCTTCTGATGGACAATTGAATATATCTTCTTAGAGGAAAACAGCTTTAAAAAGCCAGGAAATCTCTCTTTATGCCCACACAAAAAACAAGGTTTTCTTTAGCTGAACACCTGACCAGACTTCAGAATAGGCTGCCGCACATGCCCAGATCTGCCAAGAAAGTCCTGGGTAGATGAAGAGTTTCAGGTTCTAGTACTAATTTTCAAAGATTTTGCATTTAAAGACCAAGTCCACATTAGTGTTTTGTTGCTGCCATTATCTGATCTTGAAAGACGGCTGGGACCTCAGATGTTCTGCTGGCTCATCCGACGCACTCCAAGGCCCTCACTTGCATCATGAATAACACAAAAAAAGGCTGAAAAACTAATTTCAAGATTACCTGCAGGGCTGTTTTTTCTAAAAAACATTTTCAAGACTTAGAGAGGAAAAATACTTCAGTGTATCCATTTCTCCTGAGCAGTTTGATTGCAGTGGCAAGGAAAGCAAGAGCTCCTTTGAACCTGTTATTTCCACAGGGACAGCGGGACAGATTTCACGTGTTTTACAGAAATGGAAGAAACTCAAGGTCGCTTTCCTCAGTTAGGAATTTTGACGTAAGAATATGAGTTACTTTTCATGCAGTCTCTGTCAAACTATTAATCAACTTAGAAAAGTTTATTAATCAATGTAGAGACTGTTGAGACTGATACATAAGAACTTATAGATTGTTTCAAGGCTAGAAGCTGATGTGAATAATCAGGCAGCTCCAGGAATGGTGAAGATGAACCTCTCTCTGTGCCCACATGAGAAGATAATTTTCAATTAAGGAACCAGTACTTACAGGCACCAGCACAAAACGCTGTGAATTGAATTTCTCTTGGGAAATGTCACAACGACCTCATGGAGCTCAAGTTCAAGACAATTGTCAGAAGGCTCAGTGGGGTAGAAGCTGTTAAAAATAAGGCTCCTAATCCTTTACCTCGCTCTTAATATATCCAGACTTGGACTACGAGCTGCATTGGTGCTGTGGACGTGGGGCAGTACCCTTCTCACATCCTTTATTTTCACCCCTTGTCCTTGATTCCCCCTCAGAGCAAGTCCACACATTCCACAGTCAACACGCGCTGCTGCGCGGCACCAACTACAACCTTTAGTTTATTTCTCAAGCCTGCACATAGGCAGAACTCTTCGACAAAGGGAATTAAAGGATTTCTTAAGCCCAGCTTTCCCTCCACTCTGCTAAAAGCCAGTCCCTGTCATACCAGACCCATACACCAGCGTTTCTCCTAGTTTAGAGAGTAATAGGTAGAGCCACCGCACTTGGCAAGCTAAACTGCTACTTTATTTGGAACCAAGCTATATTTGGGTGACTTTTTAAATTCTTCTCAATTTTGGAAGAGACTTCAAGGGGTTGGAAGTCTTTTCTTAAGCCCTGAGTGAGGAATATACTAGCACAGTAATTAGGGCTCAGTTTTCTACTGGAGTAGGATGGTTATAAATTTCCTAGCAAAGTTATTGTTTAAGTGAATAAATGTAGTGTGCATGGAGAAGCTGACATACTTCTCGTTACATGGATCTGTCAGTAGTTTACCATTTCAGAACCATTTCCTTCCAAGTCTCCCTTACGATCTCGGATTTGGAGAGCTCCTGTCAAAACACAGCACCGCTGACACACTTTGTCCAAATTTACAGCATTGGCTGTGCTGAAATCCTCTGCCCAAACGCTCTCTGGGCAGTGAGTGCATTTCCACCCCCACCCACTCCTGCGTTCGCCTCTTGAACCATCTTAGAGCTCAGTGGTTTCAATTTAGTTCCTATTTGCACCACGCAATTTATTCCAGGACCGAAGGTCTTGCACACAGAAAGGCAGGTGTGCCCATTTGGCAGGATTCAGGGGTTGATGTGGCTGGAAGCTAGAATGGCATTTCCCGAAAGAGCTAGACCTAGAGCTTGCAGTGCCAGTGCTGAAAAGCTGTGGCTCTCACACGCTGCCCATGAGCTGCCCTGTAGCTGTTCATACTTTTCAGCAGGGCCTGTTATGACAGAACAAGGGCTGATGGTTTTAGCCTAAAAGAGGGAAGATTCAGGCTGGATATGAGGAAGAAATTTTGTACACTGAGGGTGGCGAGAGCCTGGCCCAGGTTGGCCAGAGAGGTGGTGGATGCCCCATCCCTGGAGACATCCCAGGCCAGGCTGGACGGGGCTCTGAGCAACCTGAGCTGGTGAAGATGTCCCTGTCATGGCAGGGGGGGCACTGGGGGAGCTGGGAAGGTCCATGCCAACCCAAGCTATTCTGTGATTCTATCACACTTAGTAGAGGCACTGACTTTTAATCCCCGCTTCACAAGAAATTGTTCTCCTGAATCCAGCCTTCAAAGAAGTCCCAGCAGTCAAGGACGTTGTTGCTTCCACCCTACAGTGGAATGTGTATTTCTCCCTGCACAAGCTATTGCAGCTGAAACCCCTCTGCAGGCCAGCACGGAGGCCGATACCCAGCACAGCTGGCCCTGCCGTATCGCATCTCACCTCTCAGAGCTCATTTTCAATCTCGTTATTCTGGGGCTGGCGCGCTGCCAGCTCATCTCGGATGGCTCGGCAGCAGGAGCTCCCCTGGGGTGCACTTTGTTTTCCGATGTCTCTCTGCAGCCTCACACAACACAAAGCTCTGTCACGAAGCCTGCGCAGAGAGCATGATTTCTCTGCCTACCAGACGCAAGCTAGTGGCATGTGTGTCTGGGTCAGAACGTCTATGCCAGCGCTGATCTGCTTGGCCTTGTAAGCATCTCTGCTCAGTCTGACAGTCCTGTATCTTGGCATGCTGAACAAATCAGAAAATAGCTTTCCTAGAGAGGAAAAATCCTTTGCAGAAACACAAGCTTCTATTTTCACTCTCCCTGTGTTGAACAGTAAGTAAATATGCAGTAGATCAAATAAGCTGGAGCTGCTTTTAAATGTGTTTTCCCTCTCCTTTCTACTCCCTAGACCTGGATATTCCCTTTTGTGGTATCTATTCTTGTAGCCTCTAATAATAGCAGTGAAATGTCTGAGAAATATTGTGTATCTGTTACCTGTTCTTCCTGCCCCACTCTCTGCTCACGTCCTCTGCAGAAACAGGCAGATGTGCCATGTTGCATGTGTCAAGCATCAAGCAGAAATGGTTTGGGATTCGGGTACCTTAAAAAGGAAAGAAGGCAGAGCTTAGGGGAGTCAAGTCTGGAAGCACACTGCATCCCCTTAAAACAGTTCACAGAATAGAATGATTCATAAAATGCGTACACAGGGAATATTGCTTGAAGTTGGAAAGTACCAATTTCCAATCTTCCAAAAAGAAAGGGGAAAAAAACCAATCACAAGAAATTGAACATACTTTGTTTTCTTGATTGGCTAGGAGCTTATGGAAGATTCCTGTAAATGACATGTTAGTATTCCACTCTTGATAAGAAACATGGTATTTTCTTGAAATGCAGTAGAAAGATCTACTTACCATGAGTATCTAAGATGTGAAAGGCCTGAGAATGTTAAGCTAATGGGCTGGTTACATGTCTTAGTAGTGGAATATACTTTGGGCTTCATCACACAGAGTACAAATATAAAATATGCAATGTAAAATTTAAAAAGATATCTCTTTAAGATGATAGGATCCCTCAGATCCTCTACTGCATTTCAGGTCTTGACTGCTCGTGGTGTGGTGCATCTCCGTGTTGGTTTGATAAGAGATGGATTTAAACACCAAATCTGGGACTAGACACGAAGTTTCCCAGATTTCCAAGAGCTCAAAGACTTGACCTGGATTTTCTGAAGAGCACCTCAGATGGGCTCTTAGTCTGAAAAATCAAGATAAGAGAGACCAAAAGAATGACCAGCAGGCTAAGACTCATAATTACAACCCTGTAATTGATTGTATCCATAGCCTTGGGCAAGATACTTCAGCACTTTGCAGAGTCTGAGAGTTAAAGAGGAGGAAGGAGCAATGGGCAGCAGTACAGAGGCTTTTTGACATGCATTATAACTTGTCATTGCATGTGAATAAAATAGTTACCAAGCACTGATGCATTGGTTGAGTTTAAAGTACTACAGAAATCTCAATATCCACTCTAAACCCCCTGCAGACCATTGTCTTCCTGATCTGTATCCTTAAGCAAGAGTAGAATTTCTTCTGTGGTTGCTATTTTCCTCCTCCTATATATCAAACATTAAAAGCATGCCAAATTATCAGGTGCAAAAAAACGCCAAACAAACAAAAAACCCACCAAAACCATACAAAAGCACACTATCAGCATCGCTAGGCCTAGCCAAATTGCTAAAGACCTTCCAGAAGCAGCAAAAACTAAATCTATGCTTCAAAACAAGAACAAAATTTTTTGCTTAACCAGTTATTGATCCAGTCTCTTTAAACTAATTACTTAAACTATTCCTCCTGACCCAGATAGCAAGAAACAAGAAAGAAATCATATGTCATCATAAATGGTACCAGATATCGTTCCTCCCACCCCAGCCCTTAGGAAAGGCTGACATTGCGCTCGTTTTCCTCCTCTCTCCCTTTCTGCTTCCTCGAGCTCCAGCTCCAGCACTACCGAGCAGCACATCAGCCTCAGCGTGCGCATTTATTCCCTTTGTAGCAAACTACATTTGTTGCATAATTGATGCCTTAAACATCTTTAAAAGCAGGCACGTAGTGATGAGAAGTCTAGCTTCACTTGGTTGTATTTTGTAACGTTTTCAGTGGAACAAGATATTAAGAGGCATGCAAATAATTTTGACAAGCTTTCTTGTACCGCGGTTATTGCTCACAAATGGGTGTGGAGGCATTGCACTGCCAGATTTAGCTATTCCTGAGAACACATTTGTCCCCAGTCCAGTGACACCACCAGCCCTGGGATTTATGTTAGCAGTGCTGAAAGCCTCTGGGCTCAGCTCTGCTGGTGATTCAGCAGAGACTATAGGAGAAGTTTCAAGTACACAGAAGACCCCGGAGATTCTGAATACAAATCCCTTTAAGCTTCTCAATACTTGACTCACTATTTCCATAGACAGTGCTAAAGTGTCTGAAATATACAGAAAAACCTTACAGCTGTAGAAAAATGTAAGCTCTACTGAAAACTTATTCACCCATTTTTCAATGGTGGGAATATACTTTGAAGTGCATTTGTTCTGAACTTGGCAAGTCTCCTTCTCTCTCCAAAATCAGTTTGTGTTGAGACCCCTGTGAACAGGATTAATGTGGTCATTTTAAGAACTGGCAAAAAAAAGAAGATCCTGCAGCTTGAAGACAGTCAGCCGGGTTTGCAGATGGAAATGTGGACAGCCTCACGTACGTGGTCACTGTTTATAGACACACACACCCCGCATCCCACAGCATCTCCTGGAGAAGCTGCAGCTCAAGGCCTGGATGGTGTAGCTGCCATGGATAAAGAACTGGCTGGAGGGCCGGGCCCAAAGGGTTGTGGTGAATGGAGCAAAGTCCAACTGGAGGCCGGTCACGAGTGGTGCCCCCATGGATCAGTATTGGGGCCAGTTCTATTTAATCTCTTTATCTATGATCTGGATGAGGGGATCGAGTGCAGTTGATCTGCTGGAGGGTGGGAAGGCCATACAGAGGGATCTGGACTGGCTGGATCGTTGGGCCAACTCTATGAGGTTCAACACGGCCAAGTGCCAGGTCCTGCACTTGGGTCACAACAACCCCGTGAATGCTCCAGGCTCGGGGAAGAGCGGCTGGAGAGTGCCTGGTGGAAAAGGACCTGGGAGTGTTGGTAACAGTGGCCAAACATGAGCCAGCGTGTGCCCAGGTGGCCAAAAAGGCCACCAGCATCCTGGATTGTATCAGCAATAGTGTGGCCAGCAGGACTAGAGAAGTGATTGTGCCACTGTACTCGGCGCTGGTGAGGCCCCACCTTGAATCCTGTGTTCAGTTTGAGGCCCCTCGTCATAAGAAGGACATTGAAATACTAGAGAGAGTGCAGAGGAGGCAATGATGCTGCTGAGGGGCTGGAGCACAAGTGTGATGAGGAGCGGTTGAGGGAACTGNTTCTTGGAAAGGGTTGTCAGGCATTGGAACAGGCTGTCCGGGGCAGTGGTGGAGGCACCACCCCTGGAGGGGTTTAAAAGGTGTTTAGATGAGGTTCTTAGGGACATGGTTTAGTTCTAGAGTTAGGTTATGGTTGGACTTGATGATCCTGAGGGTTTCTCCCAACTCAAATGATTCTATGATTCTACCAGCCTTTCGGAGAACACTAAACTCATCAACATGGTGACCACTTTTTAACAAAACCCTCAGGTGAACATACCGTTCAGATAAGTATCCAACTGTTCGTACAGAGCATTAATCACAAGATATCAATTTATAGAGCAAGGACCCTGGAGATCATTCTTGGAGTGTGCAAACCATCTCAGAAATTTCTGAATCACTAAATGATTTGGACTTATATTTTCAGCTTCCTTCATCGCTTCCACTTATACCTTAAGCATGAGCTCACCCTCCTCTAATGAGACTCAGATGTGACGAATTATTATCACAAATGTGCATCAGCCCCTGGAGTAGAAGTCAGCTGGTTCTGTAGTGCTGGCATTTAAGTCACAGGATAATATTATTCTGAATTGGTTTTGTGAAATACAGATTTTAACCCTGTCTGAATATGAAATAATTAGATGTTTAATATTTTGACATATCTGTGACCACCTATGACTAGTCTGTCTGCAGTGACTGGAAAGATTTGAATCTGCCTGCTGCCAAAAATTCACTTACGGCTGCTCGGCCTCGCGCAGAATCTCTCCAGCACCTCGCTGTCCCCGTTTAAGACACTTTAAACAACACGTCAATCCCACTGAGACGTGCTGCGAACACGGCCCTTCACCAGTTCTGTACCAGTTGGCCACCTTAGAAAATGCAATTTCAAGAGAGAAGAGTGCTCATTTGACAGTCACACAGACAGGAGACATGCAACCGCTGATTTTAGCCCATAAAAATCATTCTCTCCTGGAAAGTCTGCAGCAACGGCCTCCAGCAGGCAGTTAACCTTACCTGGGCTCTGGGATATTCTTGAGGCTTTTTTTGAATGCTCACTGATAACGATAGTGGTTTGTACAATGCACATACACTTGCTTTCCTTCTCTGTCTTGTTTTCTAAACACTTATTTCTCAAAAGCAGAGGGGTGGCAGCCAGGCCGAGTTCAACAACCGTGGAAGTCGTGCCCTGAAACACAAGTCTGAGAGGAAGGGGAAACAAATGTTCTGAATTTTCTGTCCTTCTTCAAGCCTTGCCATGAGTCTCAGCAAGTGAACAGGAAAGGATTCTTATTTCATTTAGTATGCCGCTGTGTTATCACAAGATTATTCTCTACCCTTGTAATGTCAAGTGCACCAGCCACTGCATCAGCGCCTTGTCAGGGAGATGATCCCCAGCTCGTGGATCTCCTGAGCCTGCATTTCCACCTTGTATTTAATTTTCAATCTCTAAATGACCTGCTACTCCATGCTATAACCCCTACCTATGTAATTGCAACAAGAGCTTTGTCTTTAGCAGCAGTATATCTAGACACACAGTTTACAACAATACCTTGTGTTTGCTGTGTATGACACAATTTCAGACCATAACACTACACATTCCAGTAATTTTAAAACAAGATGCTAGCACATATAAATGTTTTTTTCATCCGCAGAACTCGAAGCATCTTGTAATATTTAATATTTAATGTAGAGAGAAAAGACTCAAATAAATTCTTATACTAGAACTGAAGATGACACAACAACCACCATCCAATGTGGCTTCAGAACTCCACATAAAATTTTTCCAGCAGCAACAAGAAATCAGGTTTCCAGCACTGTACAGGACAAGTGACAGCCAAATAAATTAAGTAACTTGTTCAAGATCATCCCAGAAATCAGTTTCAGTGCTGGGAACAGAATATACTTTGTCTGCTTTCCTGCTGTTTATTCCCTGACCGTAGCGGCTCCTCTATGAACAGCCTGTTTCTCCTTTGTCTTCATGTCCTCCCAGCTCTTGATTTCCCTGCCGTACCCTCCCCGCTTGCCCACAAGGCAAATGATACGGGTTGAGCAATTTTAACCACCTCTCCAAGTCAGTCCTTCCAATTCCTTAACCATTTTTGTTACCTCTCTGACTTAGCCCTGTGGCACTGAGGCAACAGAATTGAATGTAACTACCGCGGCTCCAAGTTCTCCGCAATTTAGAGTGCTGGAGACGTGGAGGCACCTTTCCCTGCTCCAGACCCTGGTGCAGCCATTCCCCAGGGCAGGAACTGCCTTCCCCAGCCACATGCTCCCTCTGTCCTACGCAGCTCCCGTACTGACAACATTTCCCATCACTAGTTTCTCCTCCTCTTCACTGAGGCCTCTGTTGCAGCAACAAGTCACCCTGAACCAAAAAATCAGCCACATTAAGCATGAGACAGTTGTGGAGATTAGCATCGTATCCTGCAGCTCTGTTGATGGTATTAAAAATTAATTCATCTCAATATCTCAGCAAAGCTTGCCACTGAAACTGAGGAATGCGTTCTGCTCTGTTCCATACAAGTTTTATTTTAGATTTATACTTCAGAACAGCAAAAAATTCAAATTCCCTTTCTCCATGGACTGACTTTTTTTGGCTGTCATCTACAAGCCAGTCCAGCTGTAGATCCCAGGAAGGATCTGTTCACAGATGCTTCATTGTAACAGCTGGGAAGAAATCAGCCCAAAGTTTACAAAATATCTCAGCTAGAGCTGCCCTTGCCTGTCAATCTCATGGTAAGAGAAGACCTCAGATGTTCAAATGGAAAAAATTGGTTTCAGAGACTCACCAGCTTGCTGGGTCCTGCAATATATCCAGAGGCAACAAACCATGTCAGGCATGCAAGATGAGTTCGAAGTGTGCAAGGGCTGAAGTGATCTGCAGAAGAAAATCAATACAGACAGACCTGTGTTAAGTAGCCACATGAGAGATTAGCAAAGATTAGTATCTTAATGAAGAAAATCTTTTGAGAAACAGGGGAATAAATCATATTTATTATGCTTCATACTGTCTCCTGAGGCAGAGCTCACCTAGCAGAGCTGATGTATTTCCACAGATTTCCCCATAACATGTGTGATCTGTGAAACACGAAGCGGTTGCATTGATAAATTCTTTGACAGAGCTAGATTGGAAAGCTAGATTTGCAAAAGTAAATGCATGTAACTTGCATAAAGCAGAAGAAAAAATGTAACAGTCGATGATGGGGCTAGAAAACCAGCTTGGAGTAAGATGCAAAACCTATAAAAACAGGTTGCGGTAACAACAACCAAACTGAAGAGATTATGAGAACATCCGCAAGGAATTGTTGCTGCCTGGGCAACCCTCATGCTCATGGTATGTTTGTGCAGAGCAGCAAGAGGGTGACTTTGGGGATGTTTATTTGTTCATGGCAAAACAAAAGGGGAGGAGAAGAAGGAAACACTTTCCATTTTCAGAAAGTTACACTGGAAAAGGACTACCGTTAATAAAACCACCGCCACCAAAAGCTGGGTTTACTCAGCTGCTGAAATCCTGTCTTGAATTTCAAAATCAAGACATGATGTTATTTGTGGAGACAGAATCCCATTATCCTGCATGTCCACTTGCCAGGACCCGCCAGCCCTGGAGTGAAGCGTGCCAGCTGGTTCACAGATGAACGGCAATTTCATGATGAGATTTAGACAGCACAACATGTATTAATATCAGAGCCCAACCTACTGCCTCCTGCAAGTCCTCTGCTTTGGGATATTCTTTCTTTCTCCCTGATGCAAACTATATTTCCATTAAACTCAGGAGACAAACCGTGATTTCAAACATACTAAGAGTGGCAAAGCTTCCTCTAAACACAGGTACACATAATGGGTTTTCATTGGTTTCCAACGAGCAGACATTTGCCTAATTTTATTCAGCCAAATGTTTTTGCTGCTCAGTGCACTGATGGACTCCTTCTGCATAAAAAATAACCCAGATTGAAGTGGCCAGTGCAAGATTACTCGAAACCTCATCCAAGCCTTCTTATCTTTCACCACCAGTACAGAAACTTCCTTTATAAAAGTGCTCGGACTTCCAGCTCTGCCGCATCCAGTAGGTACCAACACCCCTGTGGCAAATCACCGAGTCTGAATTCAAAACAAAACAGAACAAAACTATCCTACCCTTTACTTAGATTTTCCCTTCCACTCTGTAAGAAGCCTAGGGTGTGCCAGTCTCCTTTTGGTAGATGGATGGGGTGGTCCTGCTTTTTATTTACTCTGTTTAGTGTTGTTTTATTTACTTTGTTCAGTGCAGTGCAAGATAGGGTGTTAAAAAGCCCCATTTCCCTTTTTCATGTAGGCACCTCGCAGAAACTGTTGGCGCACACCAAACCCACAGAGAATTTCTGACATGGCCATATCCTCCTTTATTTTACAGCAAAGACTACGGTAGTCCATATTCCCACTGTAGAAAGCAGAAGAAATTCTGCATTGTCTTGTTTCGAACGGGACAGAAAAAAGAGGGATGCCTTCCCTTCCTCAGCTCTTCGTAAGATGAAATACTGACACCTCCCATAGGACATAATCCCTCCTGAGAACCTGCTAAAGGATTCTGGACTGGCAGACATTAAGCCTCGGAGGAATTTCCACAGAACTCCATCCAAATGTTACAACGCTAAAACTTAAAGCCTGTAAATACAATAATACTGTGACATACTGGTACCAGGGCAATTGCACACTAGAGCTCTGCATGGTGGTAAGTCCTGTGCAGGCGACCGAAGAAGAGTGAAGAAGGACAAATGTCTACACTGTTTTTGTGACCATGAAGACCAAAAATACACCCAAATTCCTGAGAGACGGGCGTTCGAAGGAGATCAGTTTCAATGAACAACCGGCGCTAAAGGATTTTCCAGCACCAGCTTTCTCCTGCTCTACCTACCTCCCTTCTTCAGTGAACTGTGCAACCTGCCCCACCATCAGCACCTGCTGGCGACTCCAAAGCAAATTCAGCTACATCTTTGTCTTCCCTGTAGATCCACCTTGTTGCTTGAGGCAAAAACATCTCAGCCCACACCTCTGCCACCACTGCACAGCAACAGCCCAAGATGAATGATCATCTCTGGGCTGGTGTCCTTTGTCACCCTGATGTGAGAGTCACCCTGGGCGGTGGGGGCTGTTCGGCAGTGCAGCCTCGCTGCTGCAGCTCACACTGAGCTGGAATGAGCCATCACTTACCCAGCCCTCTCATACTTTTATTTTCCTACCAGGATTAAGAGTGTCAGATTGGCAGTTTCTGCATGACTCTGCCAAGCTGAACTTGAACTACACACGCATCTGTCTTCCTCGCTTCAGCGTGAATCGTCTTTCATTGCTTCCAGGGTTGTTAATCCTTCTCCTCTGAGGCTGCACCAGCATGGTTCTTTCTTCTTGAGGATAATCAGACTGTCAAACAGGATTCTAGAAAGGACCGAACAGTTTCTTTAATTTTCCTTCTTTAAAATTAGGTATTCAGTCCCATCGGAGCAGGAAAAGGACAGATAAGAGTTCAAGGATGATTCTGGCTTTTTTTTAATGGCATTCATAGGTGATGGTTAATCAGAAGCGCATTTCAGAACTTAGCATTAAGAGGAATCTTAACGATAAAACTACAAATTATTACAAGAAGGAAGCAGAGGGGGTAGGAGAGAGAAAGTGGTATTCACTAGCAGTAAACGGCTAACAGAACTGCTCGGACAACCGAAAATGAGGGACCCATAACGTATAAGGCTGCGCCACAGGACAAACTTCAGAGGGCCAAAGGCTTAAGGAAGGAACGGTTCCCTTCAGTGTCCCTTCAGCCATCAGACCTGTACCCCACTAGCAACAGAAATCACAGAAGAACTAGACTGGAGTACATAAAGCCAGGCACATATAGAAATCATCGCAATGCCTCACAGTGGTGTCACCAGTGGTGTCCTCCAGTGCTCGGTACTGGGGCCAGTTCTGTTTAATCTCTTTATCAATGATCTGGATGAGAAAACTGAGTGCACCCTCAGTCAGTTCACAGACGACACCAAGTCTGGGGAGTGTTGGGAGGGTGGGAAGGCCATACAGAGGAATCTGGATGGGCTGGATCATTGGGCTGAGGCCAATTGTCTGAGGTTCAACAAGGCCAAGTGCCGGGTCCTGCACTTGGGTCACAACAACCCCATGAACGCTCCAGGCTCTGGGAAGAGCGGCTGGAAAGTGCCTGGGGGAAAAGGAGCTGGGGGTGTTGGTCACAGTGGCTGAACATGCGCCAGTGTGTGCCCAGGTGGCCAAAATGACAAGAGCATCTTGGCACTGGTATGGCCAGAAGGCCCGAGGCAGTGACCATCGCCTGTACTGGGCACCGGTGAGGCCAAAACTCAATCCTGGGGTCAGTTTTGGGCCCCTTAGGACAAGAAAGCCCTTGAGGGGCTGGAGCGAGTTGAGAGAAGTGAACGGAGCTGGGGAAGGGTCTGGAGCACAAGTGTGATGGGAGCGGCTGAGGGAGCTGGGGGGTTCAGCTGGAGAACAGGAGCTGAGGGGAGACCTTCTGATCTCTGAACTGCCTGAAAGGAGCTTGGAGCCAGGGGGGTCGGGCTCTGCTCCCCAGGAACAAGCGCCAGGAGCAGAGGAAACGGCCTCAGGTTGCACCAGGGGAGGTTTAGATTTGGTATGAGGAAAAATTTCTTCCTGGAACAGGCTGCCCAGGGCAGTGGCGGAGTCACCATCCCTGGAGGGGTTGAACAGATGTGGAGATGAGGTTCTTAGGGACACGGTTTAGTGGTGGACTTGGCAACACTGGGTTAATGGTTGGACTTGATGATCTTAAAGTTCTTTACCAACCTAAACAATTCTGTGATTCTGATGTCTAGACACAAGTGTAGCACAATACCCAGCACACAGTGGCACACATGTTCTGGCTGCCCTTGGAACAAGAAGAGAAGAAAGAGAGTTTTCCTGCTATGCTAATCTTTTTTCCCCATCTACACTGCATATACAAATTCTAAGGAAATGCAGCCACTTCTGTGAAACACAGAACATAAAAGAACTGGTTGTTTTAACATCAGGGAGAGAAAGCACAAGGGACTTTCAGTTTGACTCTATAAGATACCAAAACTATAGCTATCAAACAGCTGTGTCTACAGAAAGCAAAAAACCATAATTTACCATCTCACCCGAAAAACAATTTTCAGCACTATAAGGCTGCTAGCAGCAAACTATCTTGCTGCTTTATTGGTAAATCACAAGAGAGAGCATCTTCAGCTGAAGTGTCAATGCCAGGCAATGATTTCTGCACAATCCTGTGCTCACAGCCTTGGAAAATTGCCTGGGTGTCCCAGCAGAATCAAACAAGGCAGAGAGAGAGTGATTCAAGTAATGAGTAATAACAAGGCCTAGAAAAGCCTGCCTGCTTACAGACAAATGTGGTATTTGAGGTAATTAATAAATGTGACAAGGCTGAAAGGACCTGATAGGAAAGTAAAACATGAACAGGTTACAGTTCGGATCTGATACAGTTTAAAATTTCCTCTCTCAATTTCTAAGTTCTGAATTTCATGTTTTAGTTCATTTTAAAGCCAAACCACCTCAGCACTCAGATCTGGGTTCAGTTTTTAGTTTCACCAGAAGTGAGGAGGTTCTGGGGTTAGAATTTTCGGACTGAACCTACCACAACTTTAAAGTATAGCATTCAGTCTGGCAAAATTCACCTACTCTACCACATGAGAAAACATTCATTGCAGGGTGAGGTTAGATTGATAAGAAAAGTCATGTATTTTGAGAACAACTTCTCTCTAGGCAGCAAATCGGAGTTGTCTGAGACTAACTTTCTATTTTCATTCCCAGCGCAGTTTCGCAAGACCCATGTTCATTAGCAGCCCCTACTAATCCCTGTAGGACCTGTAACCAAATGTATGTGGGAGAACGAAACATAGTACTGGCCCTGAGGAGCATTCCTGAACTTCATTTTTTATTATTACGATTCACGTAGAAGCTTTTAACCATGACAAAGTCATCCCTGGGACAGACAGCATATAAACTGTCCTCAGAAAGGAATTCCCTGCTCCAAAGGTGTTAAAACCTCACCAGTAAAACATAAGAGAGGAATGAGAAATGATCCTTCAAGACCACACAGCAACTCAGCAACATGTCTGGGATCCAAACCTGAGTTTTTCCGGTTCTCAGGCCACAGTTCCATCAGCCAGATCAAAGGAAAGCAGCACAGCTATTTTCACTTGTGTAACTTAAATGTCCATTGCCAGCTGATGGTCTTCAACATTGGTCAGTGAAAGTAAGCACATCCTGAAATAAATGCTGTTGGGTGCTGAAGATGGACCCAAGATGCTGGTTTCTCAATAGGCAGCTGTGGTGAAGAACAATCCGTGGGCTGGGGCTTGCTCATCCCTCCATCCTGCGATGCTGAGGCCGCACGAAGCCAGCACTGCCACATGGCCGTGGCACTGGGGGACACGGAGAAGAGGAAACCGGGGGCTCTTGTGTCCCCTTTGTGTAACTACACAATCAGGCCACGATTCTCCCTCTGTTTTTATCCTGGTTAGAGAAGGTGAAAGCTCGCTATTCCCAGCCACATTTATTTATCACTTTCCTCTGGTCTCCATGGAAACAAGTCATGATCTTACCGGCTGCACCGGGGAGGTCGGGAGGTCTCAGAAGCTGCTGGGAGCCGGTGGCACAGAGCAGAACAAATGCTAAAACTAGAAAAGTGTAATTTCTCTGCAAAGAGCAATGAAGTAAGTGGCAGGAGAGTTGAAAAGCACTAAATGTGAGAGGCCTGAACTTAATACCACTTCAATTATTTAACAAGATTGTCTCGTCTATGTGTTTGGATGAGTATGATCAAACCTCTGGACTGCTGAGGTCGTCTCATCCCCGCTTACAGACAGCGCTGGCATATTGTATCTCTGCGCCCACTGGGCACCTCTCAATTGCTTTTTATCAGCCTTCTCTAGAAAAGATGAACAACGAAAAAACGGCTCTAAACAAATAAACACAGATGACAGTAATAACACAGAAATACAGGTTATAAATGCGTGCCATGCACACCTGCATCTGGAGTAGGGGATAGTTTTGCTAGGGACCAGAGCCAGATCGTATCATCAGCTCAGTACCATCAAACTCTCCTGAGCTATTTAAATGTCTAAATGTGAAATATCTTCCCTTAGCCATTTTGTAAGCTAGAGAAATATTAAGTTAAAAAACATCTTTCAGACGAGGACCACAGGAGTCGGTAGGAGACACTGATCTGTCCCACTTCCAGTATTTTATGTCTCACTCACAGAAGGTCCATCAGCCACTCCCCAGGATAAATGCACACACAACTGTCAGCCTCTTCTGCAGAAGGAGCTGAAGGGAATGTCCCAATCGATCTTCTGTCTTTACACCGCCTGATTTGCCTCACTTGTACCACAGGGTAACCACAAACGCAGCAATCTCATAACGAAATGTCGTGACACAGCTCCTGTAAGTCTCAGACCACAACCCAACGTCCTAAGTGAGCCTGGGAGAAGTCTCTAGCGAGGATGGCACACAGCAGCCTGCTGCTTCTTAAAAGGATCACAAACTCTGTTTTCATGGCCAGAAAGAATCATTTAAATAATTTCATCTGATCTATAACAAAAAGCATTAAAAAAGCATGAACTATATCCTTGATACAACCTCTTGTCTGAGCTACAGAATAGAGTCTAGAAGGTGAGCCCAACCAAAAACTCTGGTTGTAAGAAATTATTGCAATGCATGGACAGGGTTTCCTGCAGTTCATCATTGGCAGAATTAAAAATGAGAACCCCACTTCCAGCATTGCTTCAACACAGATTATGTTACGCCTTTGTCTGCCACGCTGAAGAGCAAACCAAGTTTTGTTCCCTGTGCACGGGCTGTCATGAAGTCACACAAAATCTCTGCTTGCTAAATTCAGTACGTTCAGTTTCTGGAGTCTTTTGGTAGAAGACCAAAAAACAACTGATGGAAAAATCTACTGCTGTATTTCATAGGATAAACATATGATAGTGGGGGTATCTTAAATGAGTGTTTCTTCATTTTGCCTTTGCTTCAGATGGGCCATTCCCACTGCACTAAATTGCAAAGAGTTTTCCCCAAGTACCCAACAAACATCTGAGTTCTCTGAGACGGAAAATTGTTAGTGATCTCACAGAAGACTGAGAAGACTCTGAATCTTTAACAACCAGGTCTTTAAGAAAGGACATATTATTTCCTAGTACTGAAGTGCCAAGTTATTCCAAGTTTTCAGCTGCTACAAAGTCAGCATTGGTCCCAAAAGCTCACAGAAAGTGCCAGAGAGCCTGGCTAGAGGCTGCCTATGAGCCATGAATTCTATTTATTTTTTTAATTTAATTTGGAATAACATGTAAGACTTGCAGGATGCCTGAATAGCATAAGTGCAAAGTGGCTTGTTTATTTGTTTTCTGGCCAAAAAGCAACAGGTGCTATTACTGAGAGTGTCCTGAATACAAAGAATTGCAAATGAGGTCTACCTCATGAAGAGCCTGGGGACAGACTTTCAAAGAGCAGCTCTGATCTATTTGCAAATTTTATGTAGGCACGCTGGTGAGCACGACCAGCACTTCCAACTTGTCCATGTGCAAACTGCTCTAACCCTCGACAGAAGGGGTTCTGTAGGTCCAGGTATCCCCCTGCCAGCAGCAGAGTTGTTTAAGCAGAAGTCACACACCTGCTTCTCAAATTTTGGCCCAAAATGTAAATTGAGAAAGTCANTCTCGTCTATGTATTTGGATGAGTATGATCAAACCTCTGGACTGCTGAGGTCGTCTCATCCCCGCTTACAGACAGCGCTGGCATATTGTATCTCTGCGCCCACTGGGCACCTCTCAATTGCTTTTTATCAGCCTTCTCTAGAAAAGATGAACAACGAAAAAAAAACCAAAACACAAAGCCAGACGCTCAGAGCTGAGCTTGATCCTACAGAAATAAAGCACATGAGGTGAGTCCAGACTTGGCTCTAAACAAATGAACACAGATGACGGTAATAACACAGAAATACAGGTTATAAATGCGTGCCATGCACACCTGCATCTGGAGTAGGGGATAGTTTTGCTAGGGACCAGAGCCAGATCGTATCATCAGCTCAGTACCATCAAACTCTCCTGAGCTATTTAAATGTCTAAGTATTCATCTGATAGAGTGCCATATATCACGTATATGTGATCAAACGTACATTCAAAGGACATCATCCCTACAGGAATGTCCTGCAGAGTTTAGTAAGAAATACAAACCTACCAANGCTCCTGTAAGTCTCAGACCACAACCCAACGTCCTAAGTGAGCCTGGGAGAAGTCTCTAGCGAGGATGGCACACAGCAGCCTGCTGCTTCTTAAAAGGATCACAAACTCTGTTTTCATGGCCAGAAAGAATCATTTAAATAATTTCATCTGATCTATAACAAAAAGCATTAAAAAAGCATGAACTATATCCTTGATACAACCTCTTGTCTGAGCTACAGAATAGAGTCTAGAAGGTGAGCCCAACCAAAAACTCTGGTTGTAAGAAATTATTGCAATGCATGGACAGGGTTTCCTGCAGTTCATCATTGGCAGAATTAAAAATGAGAACCCCACTTCCAGCATTGCTTCAACACAGATTATGTTACGCCTTTGTCTGCCACGCTGAAGAGCAAACCAAGTTTTGTTCCCTGTGCACGGGCTGTCATGAAGTCACACAAAATCTCTGCTTGCTAAATTCAGTACGTTCAGTTTCTGGAGTCTTTTGGTAGAAGACCAAAAAACAACTGATGGAAAAATCTACTGCTGTATTTCATAGGATAAACATATGATAGTGGGGGTATCTTAAATGAGTGTTTCTTCATTTTGCCTTTGCTTCAGATGGGCCATTCCCACTGCACTAAATTGCAAAGAGTTTTCCCCAAGTACCCAACAAACATCTGAGTTCTCTGAGACGGAAAATTGTTAGTGATCTCACAGAAGACTGAGAAGACTCTGAATCTTTAACAACCAGGTCTTTAAGAAAGGACATATTATTTCCTAGTACTGAAGTGCCAAGTTATTCCAAGTTTTCAGCTGCTACAAAGTCAGCATTGGTCCCAAAAGCTCACAGAAAGTGCCAGAGAGCCTGGCTAGAGGCTGCCTATGAGCCATGAATTCTATTTATTTTTTTAATTTAATTTGGAATAACATGTAAGACTTGCAGGATGCCTGAATAGCATAAGTGCAAAGTGGCTTGTTTATTTGTTTTCTGGCCAAAAAGCAACAGGTGCTATTACTGAGAGTGTCCTGAATACAAAGAATTGCAAATGAGGTCTACCTCATGAAGAGCCTGGGGACAGACTTTCAAAGAGCAGCTCTGATCTATTTGCAAATTTTATGTAGGCACGCTGGTGAGCACGACCAGCACTTCCAACTTGTCCATGTGCAAACTGCTCTAACCCTCGACAGAAGGGGTTCTGTAGGTCCAGGTATCCCCCTGCCAGCAGCAGAGTTGTTTAAGCAGAAGTCACACACCTGCTTCTCAAATTTTGGCCCAAAATGTAAATTGAGAAAGTCAATTTCCATCAGCTTACGTTTAAGAATCTAAAATCTAGAATGCTAAAAAGAGCAATTGATTTGTTCTTCAGTTCACACAGAAGATGCTGCAGCAAGTATTCATCTGATAGAGTGCCATATATCACGTATATGTGATCAAACGTACATTCAAAGGACATCATCCCTACAGGAATGTCCTGCAGAGTTTAGTAAGAAATACAAACCTACCAACCCTTTCAAATTCTGCTCGAGAGTCCTGTGCCAGAAGAGATTTAGAGCAGCTCTGTACCTCGGCTGTCCCACACCACGCTGTACGACGCGCTCTTGGTGGAGGCAAAGCCACGAGGCTGTAACATAAATGTGCCCAGAGGCAGCAGATCCACATCGCCCTACCAACGAGAAAGAACAAAGAAAGAAATCAGAACTAATTAGTACTGTAATGTGTCTGAGGCTGGATTTAGCGCCATTCAACACCCATAGGCAGCAGGGGAATGAAGAAAAATGGAGCCAATTTGTGGTTCGGTATTTATTAGCATTTAGATAATACGCCCCATCCATCATATACAAGGCATGTTTCAAAAGCACCAGCGCTCCTGCATCCTGAGTGCCCACAACCCTTGTAAATCGCCTTCCTCGGATCTCGCTGAGAATAAAACACATTCATCCGGATGCAAGCGCTGGGAGAAGACATTTTTCCAGGTGATGGAAACGAAATAAAGAAGGATGATACGAAGGAGCCATAAAAGTAAGAGGCTGCGGATTAAGACAGAGGGAATCCACTCCTTCCCACTGACGTACATCGGTGATTTACAAACTGCCAAGAACAGCCACGGGATTATCGGAATAAAACCCCGGTTGACATTGATAAAGACAATTTGAAAGCATCTAAAAATCATCAGCCAAGTTGGTTGCTCTACTACCCAGCTGTTATTTAGCAGGGCAGAGAAAGGGAACCCTGAGACTACAGAAAAGGGCCTGTAGAGGTTCCAGAAAGGAAAACATTAAACACAAGAGTAATAAAGCTTGATTCCTCCCTTTATCCAGAAGATCCGTAACTTTGTACAGCACCAGATTTAGACTGGTCTGAACAACGGATCCATTTCCAGATGTTGCAGCCACCCACTCCTGCGAGTACTCCAGACAAGCAGTCTGGCAGGAGTTTTATGTAATACGTGCCATTTAAAGCACCATTTAATTTCCGCAGGGCCATCGCTTTGCAAAGAATGGGTTCTTACCATCACTGACTGCTCAGCGTAGAGAAGGAGATAGCGTCAGAGGTCCACGGCTTCACTGCAATCTTGGAAAGCATGTTGGTTTTCTCCGTTTTTCAGGCTTATTCCCCAGGCGCTCCAAGACCAGACTCTCAGAAATCTCATCAATTTTCGACTCAATAAAACCCTAAGTAAGCAGCTGAAATTAAAGAGATAGAAAATTAAACATATATTTAGGCACTTTGATGAATCAAGGCCTATAAAAATTAAACACTAAACTAATTTTTTCATGCAGATTTCTGCTTTGCTAAAGTTTTAATGAGTTTTGACCTTTCATCCCACTTCAGCATGGGAGACACATTAAAAAATCTTACATAATTTCCAGGAAAAATAACTTCTTGCCTGCCTTTATTTAAGAAAATAATTTGTTCTGGGTCCTAAGTAGTTGTCAGCTCGAAAACAGTCAGGCTGTTCAGTATTTGAGCAGCTGATAACTAAAAACAAACAAAAGAAAACAAAGCAACACATTACATAATGAACATCTATCTGTAATGATTATAAATCATTAATGTTGGTTAATTTACCAGCATAACATTGACATCAGACTTGGTATTCCTAGCACAGATACATAATACCTCAAGTTATTTGTTTATTTATTTGCATAATCTTTGACAGCACAGTCAGGTTAGATGATCCATTTCTGAGTAAAATGGCAATTCCTGGGCTGTTACCAGTGGATACAAAGACCCCATAACAGTCTCAGAAGAATTAACTCAAAAAACATATTTGACAAATAGATGAGCTCCAAACTCTCCAGTGGCTTGGGACTATAATGAGAAAAGGGGTTGGTAAACAGGAACATTTTAATTCAGGAACAATGACATGCGATTAATATCAGTGCCATAATGCCGCATATCCTGAAAACAATTAGCATATGCTGAACGAGCAGTTTCATTTACTGAGATTTCTGTGCTAGCAAATACTGGGGATAAAGCATGCTTAAAATAGCAGGAAACTACAATTCCATATAAGTGTTTCCTTAAAGATCAACATCTCCCCTTTTTCTTCCTACCAGACATGTGCACGCTCATATGAATATAATTTAAAGGCAGTAATACAGCTGCAGTGCATCGTATCTTCACGGGTTTCATTCATTTGCACATCTACCCCATAAAACACCTCATGTTGAGGTCTTAAAAGGGACCTTAAATATCAAAACTGTACCTAAGATAAACACTTCTGCATTCCTAGGTCCCAATTTGCTATGTCTTTCCACAGCTTTGGATGAGGCAGAAATTAATCCAGAGACTAACGAGGGGCTCAGCTCACACCTTCCATCCTGTAAAGCAGAGCTGGGGCTGACACCACTTGTCCACCCGACTCCCTTTCCACCACCCACAGACCTGGGCTTGGCCATGGAACGGCAGCTTCACCTCCCCTGGCTTGCTGCTGCCCCAGGAATGAAGTTATAAAGGTTTAACAGTTTAACAGTGCAAATAATGGCTTGAAAGAGGAAACAAAAGGAAAACAATAGACCCCAAATGAGTCTTACCACGGGGCAATGTAGTAACTCACCCTGGAATACGGCCAAGGCCCCAGACTTCAAATACCCTCGGAACACATGCCACGTCATCTTTCGAAAAGCGCAAGTGACCTGATTGCCAGCGTTATCTGGGCAACAGCAGCTCCTCCCAGTGCAGACAGCTGCTGCATGCAATAAAGGTTCTACCAAGTCAGTCACTAATGCTGCTCCTTGAAGTCCACATTCAATGTCTGGTAGGAACCAGTGCAACCCAGTCTGTTTTTCTAAACTTGTCATAAATAACGTCCTACCTGTAACAGAGTGGCAGTGATCCTCTTTCTCTGGCCATCATGCTGCACAGTTCCGTTCTTGCCTCTTGGATTATCTGAAAAACCCAGCCAAATTCATGCCTGAACTTTTGTATCTTAAATTTGGCTCCTGGATAAAACGCTGTTTTGCACTTGACAGCCTTGGATCTTGCAGTTTCTAGGGTAAACTATGTGAGCGAAACAAACTGCTAGAACAAAAACTGAGCCTGACAGTAAAGCGCTTTCTCGGGGGATAAACAACTCTCCAATTCACGTCAGCTGATTGTAACAAAACCACGACAAAGATGGAACAGGGAGAAGGCTGACTGATTTCTTCAGCCCAGTCCCTAAACAGATACAGATGCAGTCACATCAAAAACAGCGGGTATACTCAAAGGAATAGGAGAAATTAAACACACACACACATATTCAGTGTTCAGAAACAGCAAGGGGTATGCAGGTAATGATATAGCCATACATCAAGCTAACGTATGGCTCTCTTCTCCAACCTTAGCCACCCCACATCATGGTGCCCCACAGGATTAAAATAAAATGGGGAGACGGCATTTCACACACTGCGTTGGAACCCCACCTCTGCACTGCCATCAAACCGGGACTCTTTTGTTAAGCCAGAAAGCCTCTATGAAACCCAAGCAGCAGACAACCCAGCTGAACCACACAATGACTAACAGCAACGTTGTCAGCAACAGCCGACATGGGAGGGGGCACATGGGAATGACAGATGAGGGCTCTTTTCCATTCTAAACACTCCTGAAAGCTCAACGAATAAGTAAAGTTATCTGTGGCAGCAACGAGGTGTCACCCATTCATGGTGATGGGTACAGGCAGGTAAAAGTGTCCAGTGGCTGGTGGGACAGAGCATTGAGGAACAGAGATGCTGCCGTCCCTGTTTCAGCTGATGCTCCGTCTTCTTCCTGCCTTACCCTTTGCTTTTGCTCTTCCTGAATATATTTCTGCATTGTTGGCTGCTTCTGGCTCAGCATCTGCCTTCTGCTAACGTTTCTCCTCGGGTGATCACACAGCCTTCGGATCTGCACCTGGGGCTCCGCAGCCTCTCCACCTGCCCCGTGGCAGCCGCCCACGCCGCTCAAAGTGAGAAACGGGTGTCTCAGTGTGCGGAGTCCTACAAGATGGGCAAAGTGCAAGAGGGAGGCAAAACTTTCAGGGCATCTCTCCCAGGGGAGTGTGATTTCTGCAAGAGAGAACATGAAAAAGAGCGTGTAAAAATCAGAAGTGTTTTGCATTTTGTTTGAAAATGCTAAAACCCGTCACGGCCCCCACGCTTGCTCGCCCCCAAGTCCAGCAGACCTAAGCAGGCTGAGCCTAAGATCTCGTTTCCTCTGTGCTCTGTCCTTCCTGAAAGACCCAAAGCCTCAGGCCCAGCCTGGAATATGTCGAAATGCTTTACATACATCAATCTACAGTGTGCACCAAAGGCTCTCCCTTCGTACGTCCTGGAGTTCACCAAAAGCTGTGCTTGAATGTCTCTTCGAGGGCAAACAGGGGCCTTTGGACACAAGCACTGATGCAACCTCACACCCAAAATATCATATAGATTTACCTGCCGTCTCTGATGTGAGCCCAAGCCTAAATACATTAAAATCTTCCTTTTCCTTTAGGATGAATATGAACAAATTGGCATCTTCCTGTACAAAAAGTCACATCGTGGGCATGTAAAAATGAGAAACACCATAAAACTTTACTGCAGACCTACAGAAATCTTGCATGATGAATCAGTTTTTCTAAAATCTAAGTAGCCTGCATTGAAGAAACCCGACAGGCGTCTCATTTGAGGTACCCGCTGGCCCTGTCCTGTGTGCCTGCTGCACTGCTGAGCCAACATCAGGTTCATAATATGCATCCTACTTCTATTTCTATTCAACAGGAGTTACAGATTATTATTGTTTCAAGGACGGTTCATGGTTCTTCCTGAATTATTGCATTTTTACCAGCGCATAAGCAAAAATGCACCTCATAGGAATGAGACTGGGAAAAGAGCATGAAAGTCTCCATTAGGGAACGCAGGAGCCATTCAAGGTCTTCTCAAGATTAACAGCATTTTTATGGAGATTTAGTTGCCCGCCCTTCTGTTGATGCTTTCAATAGGAAGCTGCAGTAGCTTAAAATTAAATGAAGCTACTTATATGTATAAAGTTAACCAACCACTTAATAAGTTTCCTAGTCACTCTTTTTTTGTAAAATTAAGGAGGGGGAGGCATTCATGTTCATTTGTCTCACAATTAAAACCTTTTTTTTTTAGAAAAAAAAAAGGAAGGATTGATACTTTGCTGTCTACTCACAGGGAAGAGATCTGGTGTCTCTGTACGGAAACGTGCTGTCCTCTAACAGAAATTTAATGTTCATCAAAATCATGCCATATTTTAAAATGCCTCTCCGAGCAGCTCGTTTCTCAGCTACCAGCTGCTTGCACTGTGAGCAGACAGAGCATGTTCTTGCACCTCAGCACGTTCCTCCAGTGATGAAGTGACACAGTAACAAGAAGAGAGACACCAAGGGGAAAACGGAGGAAGACAATCCCTGTGCAGGGCCTTAAGTTTAAGTGGAAATCAGTTGTTTCATATGCTTTGTTCAGAGATGGCATCTCTACCATTTCACACCCCTTCACTCCCGAGTTACTTTGTCCCTTATCATACAATTCACAGCTAAAACCGGTACCTCCCCTTTGCCAAGAACCATCCCAAGGCTGCTCACCCAGGGCACCAATATACACTTACATTCCTCAGACCTGTCGAAACTCTCAGGCTGGCTTCGCTCCTCACAGTTCTACACTGTGTCGTCTTGAGAAATAACAATACCTGGGCATGGGTCTGGCTTTTGACGGAGAGAGGCCAAAATCCTGAAAAGCAGGGTTTGCCAAGGAGCTAGAATTGAGCTGCCTAACAGGTTGGGTTTAGACCCGCCCCAGCTTTGTGCAGTGTTATCCTTTCTGTATCAGGATACAAGCGTTCTGCTAATCCTGCCACAATCTTCTCTCATGAACTCAAAGGACTTTACTGTATCAGTCACCAGACAGTCTTGGCTGGGCAGGAGTGAACACCAGCTCTACAATTGTTTGAGGATCAAGTGCCTCGTTGTAAGGACCTGCCCCAATGCTCTGTCAGGGTTTGTTGGCTTACTGGGAAACAAATATCTCAAGGGGCTGAAAGGCTGCAGTCGTGATTCTCGTCAAGGAGAAGGAGACAAACAGGAGGCATTGAACTGATTTCTCTCCTGAGGTCTCAGCGGTAGCTCGGGCAGGATGACAGCGGAAAGACACTTGCAGTGTGTGCAGACATTTCAATAGCTGTGTCTGCTGCCGTACATCACGATAACATGTCGAGGTACGGTTATGTTATTTCTGTTCTCAGAGGTAGAAGAATCGAGGTTTTTCAGAACCCCTATGACTGTTCATCTTCAGTGCTTTCATCATGCATTTCAGTGCAGAGTGAAAAAACACTGATTTTCTCTGTTTCCCCCCTCCCACTACAAATATCCATAGTCATAACTGGGAATTGCATGAAAATCAGTGGTTTTTTTCTGTGGACTATGGTAAGGACAGTATGAACCAGGCTGCTTGCTTCCTGAGAAAGTACCAGCAACCATTACATGCTTATGAGGTTCCAACCTGCATGAATTCCGTTTTTACTATTTTTCTCTGCCTTCTGATTAAACTTGAAGGTATTCATGACTATCATTAATTACCAGATTCACCCACAAATACCTGGGAATGTATCTCAGGTCTGAGATTGCCCTAACGAGGTCAGAGGAAAACATCCTTTTAGGATTTTCGAAGAGGAGCCTGAGGCAGCCTGGCAGTGTGGAAGTGTCCCATGATGTTCCACTAAGCACACAGAGGAATAAGCAACCTAAGGAGCCCTTGCCCACAGATTCCCAACCTTTTTTCTTAGATCTTTATTGTCCTTCATCATCCTGCTACATTCTTGTATCTCCACTGGATCATGAAAGCTTCCAGACACATGGATGGGATTTAAGAAGCAAGGGACTTCTCATCTTGTAGGCAAAGTGATGGGTAACCAGACTCTTAGGCCCAGATCCTAATGCTGAAAGCTTGAAAGCTCTTAAACATTTAAAATTAAGACCAGTGGTCATGAATTAGTTTGAAGAGGAAATTTAAAAAAAAAAAAAAGACAACCAAGTAGAGGCTTGGGCTGAAAGCTCATTGCTTGCCTCAACTAGACAGCCTAATCCTTCTGCTGAGTTTAATGTGTAGCAGGAAGAGAATTATCAGATACTAGTTAGGTTGACACCTGGGTTACAGGTATGGCTATATGGTGAAACGAAGATCAGATAAAGTAGTAATACTCACCCTGTAATTAAGGTTAAACGCTAATGGCATTCTCAAGTGCGTTGTGAGTGCAGCCAAGCTGTGCTGGGTCCACGTCAGGCTACGGCAGCCTGCAACGGAGCAGCAGTTGCATTTCACATCGACGGCTGCCTGAAAGAAGAAACCTTTAATTGCAAAGAAAATCAAAAGTCGCCGTTTCTCTTTCTGTTATTTTAGAGCACTGTGTAAGTTCTGCAAGAAGTATGTATGGGAAAAGTTTAACACATCTTTTGTGTCATGACTTGTGCTAGCTAAAGATAATAGGCAGAGGTGCCACATCCTTCTGCTGCCAGGTTTGGTGGCAGACGCGGTCAGGCAGAGGGCTGATGCAGACGTCTGTGTCGCTTTTCTGATAAGATCTGACAATATTAACAAGATTCAGGAGCCATTCATGGTGAAAGATCAGAAATGGCTTCGTTTTACTCTTGAATCCTGACAGGAAAAATGGTGTGAGTAATGAGAGTGACATATCAGAGTGGGAGGAGGAAAGAGGGGGAAAAAAAAAAGGCAGAGGGAAAAGCTAATTACAATCTGCAGCCAATTTGAAATACTTCTCTTGGATGGACTCGTTATCAACACTGGGATCAGGAGTTTCACCTATCATGTAGTACCTGATAAACACTGATATTTTGTTATTAACATGTTGCCATCTAGTATCTATTAATGCTTGTTAACAGTCCTTTAGAGGCAAGGAGAGCCCTCCCCATGCTAGTATGTCCCCCTCTATCTGCATCTTCTGTTTTTTTTCTTCTGTGGCCAGACAGGAATCAAACAGCATGAGTTTCTTGCTAACTCCTTTGGACATCTCTGATAAGGTTGTCTGAGATCCTAATGGTACAGCCTGAGCTGAGATTCAAAAGCAGAAAATCACTAATGGGCTCCTGAGAGCACTGGAGATTCTGCTCTTTTTAAGGCTTTAAAGCCCTGTGCCATGGATCGAGACAGTTTGGTCTTCTGACATAGAAAAGCTGTAAATCATCTCAGCCAGTGCCCTCACTAAGCGGGACATTTCATAAGGAGCACGACCCAACCAGTCAAGACGCTGAGCAGGGAAAGGCAACCAGTGGCTTAGATCTGGATGGCGGCGTTGGGGATAGAGACGGGAGACAACACGCTCTCAGACATCGGCTGTTTTTTTCTCCTACGCTTCACCTTTGCCTGAAAGAGAACGTATCAACAAAGGGAAACTTCGGCAAGAGTTTAATCAAAGCTTCAGACAAAAAGGCTGGAAGTCTGTCTGTGTCTGTTAAAAGGCTGAGAAAACTTAAAGATCTGTTGTCTGACAGGGGTAGCGTTCATTAGATTATATTCTGGAGTCATTACCAGGCTAAAACCAAGGGTCCATTTCTATAAAGTGCAGAACTGCGAAGAGAATCAGTCTCAAAGACTCTTCCATAAATCAGATGTCCTCGCTTGCCGCTTGCTTCGCTACTCCACACGTGGCGCTTCCTTGCACGTACACACGTTGCTCTGTTTGCATTTGGCTCTTGGCACAGCGAGGACACAGCCCATCGCTCTCTGTTGTCTGCAGAGATGAACGTCAAACGAAAGGCAAAGCTGCTTCCGACTGAGCGTCTGCAAAGATCAAAGGGAGATGGTTGGTTTTTTCAAGCTGGTGTTGAAGTCAAGAAAAAGAAGACAATCCTCAGAAGCAGAGTTGATTTGACTTCTGCTCCTGCCTTTTGGCTGGGAGCTGTGCTGGCCGACAACAGCAAAGAGGGTTCAGCTCAGGAAGGCAAAAATGCTTCCACTGCCACAAGGGCTACTGTTCCAGACAGGGGCTGTTTTCCACCCCGACTTAGGACTAGTATATACAAGACAAGAAGAACAACAGAATTGCAACTATTTTGAAGGATCCTCACTCAGTGGCAAAGGAAGAACGTGACCATCTCAGACCAGCGTGCAGTGAACCGTGTCCCCTGTCACACCCTGTGTGGGCCAATGTGCAGGGCTGTCCTGTTCACATCCTCATCAGAGCAGCACACACAGTGGATACGGAGCAATTTCTGACGAGGATTTTTACAGAGGGTATTTCTAAAAGCCTGTTGCTCTTGCTAGTCCTGATGGGGAGTGAAGCAACAGAGGAAAGTGGAAAATGAAGAGGCAGTTAATTTGAGAAAGACTCAAATTGCAAGCAAGTAACTGTGAGGAAAAAAAAGCTGGTGAGGGGTCTGGAGCACAAGTGTGATGGGAGCGGCTGAGGGAGCTGGGGGGTTCAGCTGGAGAACAGGAGCTGAGGGGAGACCTTCTGATCTCTGAACTGCCTGAAAGGAGCTTGGAGCCAGGGGGGTCGGGCTCTGCTCCCCAGGAACAAGCNGTCTATCAACTAAAAAAGAAAAAACAAACAAACAAAACAAAAAAAAAACAACCACAACTATAACAAAACAAAAAAAGTATCGTTCAGGGTTTGATGAATTCCTGACTGTGAATCTGACTGAACCTATTTAAAGGATCAAATTTCATCCCGGTATATGGATTTCCAAATGTTGTTGGAGCTACTTCAGCTTACACCATTTGTAAATACAGCTCATTGTGTCTGAAACACTGGAAATTCTCAGCACAGAAATAATTGCACAACACATCTCCTTATTATGAGCAAAGCTGGTTAACTGAGGAGACCAGTATCTCTGAGCTCACCGACATGATGCAGCCTTGCTAGTAAATAAAAGAAAGTCCTATCTCTTCTGTGAGGCTTGTGGAAATCTGTAGGATAGGCTGCATCCTATTTGTTACACACTCTGATATTCCCTGCAACCTTCTTCTGTAAGAACAGTTCACCATAACAGAAAAAATGAGTAGAAAGCAATTGCCACATTCAGTTTGTCTGCTCTATTAAAAAAGTAAATTAATGATACATAAAGCTGGCAACAATATCTAACCTCAAGACAGCAGTCCTCTGGAAAAAGATGTGATCATGTAATTAAGGAGTATATCACAATGTAAATGGGCAAAGGGGCTAATTAAATTCATAAAGTCAACCTCCATTCTGCTATTTTCTGATTGCAGAGTTCTTCAATTTGCAGCCTTTTTAATACTAGTTTAATGTAACTTTTTGTGTACAATAAAGAGCTTTCTTATTAGCTGTGGTTTGTCTATTCTCTCACTTGCATGCCTGCCTGGATTGAGTCACAGCACAATGAGTCTCTTGCCTCCTGAAGTCATGTAATTATCTCAGGATCTTAAATTAAAAAATAGGACTCTTGTAAACCTCTCTGCTCTGAAGAAAAGGGTGAGTAGGCGAATCCTGTGTAACCAGTGTGTTTGTGTCTGTGGAGAGCCTGAAACAATAGTTTTGAGAGATATCAAATGTCATGTGTATCCTAATAGAAAACTAATTATTCCAGCAATTCTTTTAACACCATCCCATTAGGGAACCCTGTCACCCCAGTGGGTATTTTGGAAAGTAAATACTTGGAGAAATCTTGTTGATGACCCTAGCTGTTATTACTCCTGTTTCTTCTAATGATAAATCTCCTTGATCTTTCTGGGAGAATAAATGAACCCAAGGCTCAGAAGCACTTGGGTCTCTGCCTTAATTCCCTGGCCTGCTCCTCTGAGCCTGGATTTCCAGCTGCCACCTCCTGAGCTGTGCGCGGGCTCTTTTGTCTTTGCCTCATGCTCTGGGGGTACGAAGCGGCTGAGAAACTACTTGAACGCCGCGTGTGAACTGCACCTATTTGCAAACGAGGACACAACTAATTGTGGCGTGCTTTGGTAGCTCCTACCTCCAGGATGGTCCTTGGGAGCGGCAGAGAACGCAGCAGCGCCGAGAGCAAAGCACCGCAGAGACAGGCTGCAGAGCAGAGATGGGGAGTTATTTTTAAGCCCTCTCTCACATCCAGGCAGTTCATGTTTATGGAATACGGCGCGGGAGATATCTTAAAACCAAAGCATCTCTCCAGCTATGTATATCCAGGGCAAACCTGAGGTGAATGATACCCTCTAACTTCCTTCCAAAGCCATTTTAGTGGCAATCAGGGGAAACATTTCCTAGAGAATCAGTTCATATCAAATTTATAAGCCTACCCTTGGGGAGGAAACATCCATTTCACCTTCTACCTGTCATTCTTCTTCGTTTATTGAATCAATAAGGCATGAAATTTGGCAGGCTTTAAGTAAAAAATGAGCTGTTCATATTAAAAAGAGCCTGGATGGATAAAAAAATCAAGCAGTTAGAATTGAGATTCAATTAATAGGAGTACAAATAAATAGAAACAGAATCTAAATGTAAATGAACATTACATCACCACTGGCATTTAAGCTCATTTTCAAATACAGAATTAGAAACAGATTTAACTTGCTGAAACCCACTGTGTTCCTATAGATATAGCTGCTTTGGGGGACACAGTCTGAACTTTCTGTCTGTAGCTTCTGCTCCCCAAAAAAGCCACAACTGGAGATTCTTACTGGACAAGAAAGGAGGAAGAGGGATTATGCAGAGGGGGTGAGTCCCTACTTTCTGGTCACAAGGATAGCAAAGAGGTTAGGAGGAATACGATTAAGTCCTTGCTTCCCTGTCCTTTGTAAACTGTCGCAATATAACAGCCAGTGCATCTGGGTTACCTGGATGGCGTCTGAATTTACCTGCAGAGCCACAGCTTCTACACTGAGTCTTTAATACAGGTCATCCATCAGCTCGGACGAGAAAGACCCATCACTGCCATGCATCTGCATCATAAAATCTCACCTGTCCATGGATCTGTGAAGTGTCATTTCCCTGCAACCGCCACCAGGAGGGTGCTGCTCTGTCTGTAGGACAATCTTGATTTCACCAAAGGCAGCCCGGAGCTCTGCAGCTGAGTGAAAAAATTGCAAATAGGTGGTGAGATACACTTGTGTCTGCCAGCCCGTTGGGTATCACAGCACTATGTCCTGCCTTTGGGGCTCACAGCCCGTGTCTTGCTTGGCTGGTCTCTGCAGCCTGGAAGCTCACCCTCTCTCACTTCTGGAGATCATTGTTCTCATACCTACGTTTTCCTCTCTACACAAGGAAAGAAATTTCTGGCAGCTACCCTAGGCTAGTATCAGCAGTAGGTCACAGCAGCTTTTTTGGGTGTCCTCAAGCTTCAAGGACATTTTTCAAAGCTACCTGCCCCTATTTGGTACTCTGACTTCCAGCCTGATGGGTATAATTTTCCTCTACTCCAAGGTGAGCTATTCTGTTCAACTACAAGCATGGGGTCCATCATTTAGATGAAGATGCAGTAATTATATTTGAGTCTGGTTCTTTTGAGCGTGACTGTGTCCCACACTGCCTGTTAAAGAGCAAAGTTTAATGCTACTCTCACTCCCACTAATCCTTTTGTGTAATGTCACATTACGTATTTGCTTCTACAACTATTTTTGTAGCTCAAGGTCTTATCTTGCATCTTCCAGCTTCAACTGCTTTTGACACTGCATTACATTCAACAGTGAAGATTTGTTCTTCTTTCCTAACACACACACACACACACACACACACACACACACACACGCACCGAATTAATTTTTTAGCCCACTGGAATGACAATACTCATCTATTTCTTGGGGACACACCTTGCTCGAGGATTTTTCAAGTTTTGTCAGACGTGAAGGGGGAGAATTTCTCTCTCCAGTACTGGAATAAGCCTGCAGACCAACCCCACACAGATCCCACAATCCCACCAAATCCTTTTACTGGCCTTTATTCTGCCTGGATGGTTTTATTAGCATATTAGCACAGAGCCATGCTGTGATCAGCAGGAAGGTCTTGTTTATTGCTAGCTTGTTTGAGGACAAGCAGAGCATATAATCCCAGTGAGGTGGGATCTAATGATGAAGATTTTAATGAAAAAACAATGCTGAGATGTTGTATAAGGTATGGAAACCACGTGAGAAATCAAGAACCTGTGGCTCCACTGTTACTATATTATATATTCTATAATATTCTATGTTATATATAGAATCCACATATTTTGTTGAAATACAAGACTAATTTCAATCAATCTCATATTCTGATAAATTAATAGAAGTTGTTGATCTCTACTGACAAAGAGACTTGTTTCTAGCACCCCACAGGTGGTAATACCAGGCGTCAAACTCATTCTTGAAGAGCAGAAGACACATTCCATTGAAGGGTTCACCTCAAATGGCACACACACATCAAAAGGTTTCCTACATTCACTGTTCTAAATGGATACGTTTCCTCTGGAGCAGTAATCTGGTTTGTCTTTGCTAGCTTCAGTTGAATTCACTCAGTGTCAAGCAGATTAAAGTTGAAAGCACGTAATTCAACTCTAGCACAGAAAAAGGCCAGGCTGGCTCTTAATTATTAAGTGAGAAAAAAGATTACAAAAAGAGGAAAACAAACCAAAATGTAATTTTAGCATCAAATTTCTTTCCCAGCTGTCATCTCAAATCCTTGAGGTACGCATTAGCCATACAAACTCAAGGCACAGCTTACAAACTGAAAACACACCTTGAGCACTGTCTCTTAGGACAAGACCTTAAAGCTGGTGCACTTGGTTACCTCTGTCCGCCACAAATACACAGAGTAGCAACCTGCGCCATTTCTGCTCTCTTGTTCAAAACAGCATTACCGCCTGTTTATATCCTTAATCTCGCTGTTCTTTCCACGTGTGGGGGTAGAACGGCCCTTCCCGTTCAGGACAGTTGGGGTGACACTTCTTGGAGCTGACAATCCAACGGCACTCTTCCCATCAGTGCGTTTCTTCTGGCAGACCAAAACCGTTTGAGGACTGTCACAACTGAAATAATAAAAATAACAATTCTGATAACATTATTCAACAATTCCACTCATCTCATATCACAATTTTGCCAATGCTGTAGCCCAGCACAACCTATGTTTTTCAGGGAGGCCTTTAGAGATGCTTTGTCCAACTCTCTTCTCCCTCCTTTGGTCACTTTGAGGAGCTCGTGCCATGACAATAACCTTTCATAGACTTGGATCCCATGGGTCAAACCCCTTTGCTTACGAAAGGCAACCTAGAAAACATCATCTTCATGTTGGGGAACACGAGTATCTAACAGAAGTACGAGTCACAGGACATGATTCACGAGATGAGCTCACAGCTCATCTCAGCCAGATGCTTGCCTCAAGGATCCTGTCTCCAGCAACGAAGCACCGACAAATGCTTCAGAAGTCAAAAAAAAAATCATAATCTGCTTATTAAGACAAATAACCAGCAATAATCACCACGTGATTTCCTCAGGAGGAGGCTGTTCTGCTGGGATGCTGGATGTCTCCTTCTGTGATCATCCTCGTCCTTCACCACATCTTCTGATTCTGCTGCCTGATTTAAGTTACGTCTATCTCTCCATGCAATCATGCTCGGGCCCTTGAATTTTTTTGACTTACGAGTAACTGTGTATCACAGAGAGGAGCAAAATGATCATTACGTGTCCCTGAATTCAGACCAGCCTCTTCAGATATTGAGGGTTATAAAACGACTGCAGATCAGCAGCAAAAGTCATTAATCGGCTAGATTTATGGGCAGCTAACAGCTATGTAACCTGACAGTGGGGCAAGGACTCATCAGTAACACATCATGGAACTAATAAATTATTTTTATAAAGGCAAGCGATAAAATTGATTTCCATAGGAAATTTTTTCTTACTTTGATATCCCTAATGTCACTATCCTGAATCACTCTGAGCCAGAGGGTCAAATTTCACAGATTTGGAAATATCCACAGAACTATTTGTGATGACACAACGGGAATCACTATCTGTTTGAAGTTCCTTCAGCATGTATGGGTATAATTTAGTTCGTAACACAGTGATACTAATATAAAATTATTGAAACCCTAAAGATCTTAAATAAAACCTATTTATTCCCAAATCCTTACTGTGGAGGGAAGAATAAACCATCTCATTTCAAGAAAGACTCCTGACAGATGAAGAAAGGCAAATTCATGCAAAGCAGACTTCAGAAAAACTTGAAAAAGCCAATAAAGCTTTCTCGTTTTTGATGAAGCAAATTTGGAGCAACTATGTTTAGATTTGTAACCAGAAAACAACATTCTGTTTTCTGAAAAAGAACTGTGTTCATGAAGACTCACCTTAGGTCTATTGTAATACAGGGTCAATGTTGTTATTGGTTGTCTCTGATCTCCACCGCTCTGAATAGATCTTTTCTGACCAAGAATTCTATTAAAAGATCAGTCAAATGCTGCTTTCAGCCTGAAATCATCATCTTGTTGCAAAGGATCTGAGACCTCAAAACTGCAGATTTTTCCTTTCTTATACTCCCACACCCGTGCACACACAAATGCGTAAGTTCTGATATCGTAGGAGGCTTTTATTGCTGGTGGCTTCTCACTCCATTTGAGATCATTCAGTCTTTTCTTCTGTGTGTTTCCTTAAGAATTGCCATTTCACTGTGAAAAAGTGTGTTGTCTTTGCAAAGGAAAGCCACGAGATGGGAGCGAACAGGGAAGAAGGTAAACAAAGGCAAATCTCATTATGGTAAACAGAAACATCTGCATTTAGGTTTAAGCAAACAGTGACATGAAGCAATTTAAATCTCAACTGCTGAGCCTGCATGATGCATATTTAGTGACACAACAGGCATGGACCATCCCGGATGCTGCTGCAAACAGAGCAAGCGGGACGGCACAGACGGGAGTGCCCGCTGCTGCAGGCCCAGCAGCCTGGGAAGCAGGAGCAGAGAACAGCGCTGGAGACCTCTGCAAACACAAGTCAGAATTTCGCACAGACACTTACGGTTTTGCCAGCTCCTTCAGACACTGAATCCTGGTGTTCGTCTCCTTTGCTTCTACATAAAGGCATGAATCAATGTTTTTCCATCCTCCAGTGTCAATTCAGTTAACTACAAAGCAGCATCGCAGTATGCTAGTGATTGGAAGGGACCTCGAAAGCTCATCCAGTGCAATCCCCCGGAGCAGGAACACCCAGATGAGGTCACACAGAAGGTGTCCAGGTGGGTTTGAATGGCTGCACAGAAGGAGACTCCACAACCTCCCTGGGCAGCCTGGGCCAGGCTCTGCCACCCTCACCAGGAAGAAGTTTCTTCTCATCTTTAAGTGGAACCTCCTGTGTT
>VWYH01002777.1:54492-70062 GCA_013399365.1 Pampusana beccarii
AGGATGCTGTGGGAGACCGTGTCAAATGCTTTGCTGAAGTCAAGGTAGACCACATCCACCGCTCTGCCACCATCCATCCACCTCGTTATTTCCTCATAAAAGGCTATGAGGTTGGTCAAGCACGACTTCCCCTTGGTAAAGCCATGTTGACTGCCCCTAATAACCCTCTCATCCTTGATATGCCTTGAGATGGCACCAAGCATAAGCTGTTCCATCAGGCTGATTGCTGAGGAGGGGTCGGTGCTGCAGGACACCCAGCTTCAGAGAGAGCTCCGCAGGCAAATTTATAACGACACCTCTGGTAATGAGAGGCCCCGTGTCTCCTGAGTGCTATATGCCTGTTCGCTTTTGACGATGAATAATTCGTTCAGTGAAGACAGTTGAGAAGCCTCGTTTTGCAGGAGCTCTCTGCAGCACTTGTGCGATGCCTTGTATCTGGAAACCAGGCCGTACGAGCACAGATGATCTGTCAGATCCAGTCATCCCTCAGCAAGATGCTTGATGTGTTCAGGTCCTGGGGAGTTCTAGGCAAGACAGGGAGAATTACGTAGCCTTAGACACGGTGATTCTTATACTCGTGGTATTTTGTGTCATTTCAGGTAATAAAGAGTTAAAGTTCAGTAAATACAAAGACTCCACGGCAGCTAAAGAAGATTTGAGATGATTGTCCCTTATTCATACACACCTTAGATATTGAAATTATTTTGTCAGGACTGGGGCTGGTCTCTAAGCTGCTGGGGTTTGAAACAAAATTCTTAAATGTGAGAAGAAGAGGGGAGAGGGGTCTTTGCCTTTAATTTGCAACAAGTAAGAACGACAGAGGAAAAGAATGTCATTTAGCATCTCAACGGAGGAAGGATGGCACACTGAAATTTAATCATGCCTGATATGGCAGATAGGGGTTTTTTTTAAACTGGAAAAGCTTAAACATTTCACAAAATACGCTTTCTCTATGATTATTTGCAAAGCATCATGGATGTGCATGGCGCTTTACTGACAGAAACGTTGCAGGTCTCTGCCTCGGGGAATCTATAATTAGAATATAGCAAGGGAAGATGATGTGTAAGAGCGTAGGGGAGGACAGCGATACAACACTGAAAGATCATGAAGAGCTTTAGATACTCTTTTCTATATTTTTTTTTTGCTTCTTTTCACTTAAATGTGATATATTTTGAATCTAGGGACTAAGAACTGATTGAACTTTTGATCTTTTGCTCCACAAACTCTTCTCTCCCACACTGGAATAGAAAACTGTAGTTTTTAAATCTCTCCTGAAATAAATACACGCAAGAAGGGTGATCTGGAAACAGCTTCATTGAAATGCCTTACTTTCCTAGGTGGAAACACTTCTTTCCAGCTTTATCATTCTGAAGAAAGTTACACTAGGACACAAAGAATTGAAAAAACCAGTCTAACATCGCCAGTGTGAAACACTCACGCCCACAGCACAAGGAGGTCTTGAATGTCCGAATGTTTGTTTCTTGGAAGTTTTGTGTAAGTAGCTGTTCCTGTGAAGTGGTTTGGTGTGGCTACATCAACAGTTTCTAATAGAAACCAGCTTTAGTAGAAATCTTTCAAACAAATCCAGCGCTAAGACCACGGAAGAATAAGGAGGTAGAATCAAAGAGAAAACACTGTGAATGGTTTTTGTTACAGTAAAAAATGAAGGCAAAATATGACGCCAGAGCACACACCCTTTGAGAGAGACCAAGGGAGCCAGAAGAGCTCTGCTTTTTCCCAGTATTTGGAAAAAAAAGTCATAACCAAAGCAACTTCCTCAGCAGATGACGAAGCCAGGACCTGGCGTGGGGAATATGAGACTGGGAAGGCAGCCCCATGGGAGCACACAGCCCTTCAAACCCCTCCATGTGCAAGAGCTGCCAGGGTTGGCCACTGTGACCAGGGCACGGATGCGAAGCAGAGGTTTGGGCACTTCATTGGCCCCTTGAAAATACCAGAGGAGCAGAAATTCAGTGGTTTTGCCCACCGTAGAACTGCCAAACAGATGTTGCAGAGCAAAGCTGCATTTGGGGACGAATGGGCCCGTCAGTGCATCCCCTGCTAAGAAGAAGCTGGCCCAAAATACAGAGCATCCCAGAATGCCTAAATCCAGGGGATGCACACAGGATACTTGGATCTGATCTTTCATTAAACCCTGTTTCTGACTTTTAAAACAAGCTAGGGGATTTCACGGAATGCTGCTACCCTCCTCAGGCCTGTGTATACAGGACATTTTCCCCCATCCATTTTTTCAAATGAGCTGGTTTGTCCTTCAGAGTCTAAAGCGATGGGCACGTGTTATTTCCTCTAACCTGGTCATATGAAGTGGCATCTAAAACTTTATGCAGTCAACCCTGAAAGGGAATTGAAAATTGAGAAGGGAGATGTATTTCTTTAAGATTATGGCCCCTTCTTGGATGTAAAGAGAACAGTTGTGATGAATCCACACATCCTCTGGGAGCTGAACAGAGACCAGCGATCGAGTTCCTGGAGGATACCACTGGCCTGGAGACATTCACAACTTCTGATTCCTTGTAACATGCAGGAAAACGGAGCAGGCAACAAATTTCCAGACCATTTCAAGTCTATTAACACAGTTCTGAAGCACACAGCTTTCCATCAAACCATCATGATGATTTGGAAGTCTCTGGCTGTGTCTTGCACATCAGTGACTCACACTATATTTTCTTTCTGCCTAAGAAAGAACCTGACTATGCAGGGACAAGAAAGGCAAAACAACTTTTGATCTTGCACCCAGATGCTCAGTAAAAAACAACCTGGGTTAAGCACTGACTTCATTTGCACTCACAGGAACAAGCCCTTGGGTGGCCCCACGTCACTGCTGAGGAAGAGAAGAGGCACCCGGTTCCAGGCAGCAAAGACAAATGCAGCCACAGCAACACATCAGGTAGACCACTAAACGTACCTTGCTACAGATAAACGAAACACTTCCCAAGTGAGATGAAAAGAACCTCCCCTGGGAGAAGAAATACAGCGTGGCTGTGAGGCACTAATGGGAGAAAACTGCAGTTGTACAGCAAATGCAAGAAATCGAGAAAATACATGGAGAAAGCTGAAGTAAGGGTGTGGAGAGAGGGATGGAGTGTTTAGGCAATCATGAGCCCAGCCTTTTGGCATAACTGTGCTCATTCTCTTTGCTCAGTGTGCTGAACCTCTTAAATCTCCCCATTTTCCCTCCTATCCCCTGCCCTGTGGCCATCGCTGTGCCAGCTCTGGCTGGAAGGGGACAGGGTTGTTAACAAGAGGACAGGAGAAGGACCTGGGAGAGCATTTAGCTCCCTGGCTCTGGATAAAGCTCACAAAGACCTTCTAAAGCACAGGAAAAAAACCAGCTCTGAATAAAGTATGTTTTGCTACCTTTCATCCAGTGATCTCAAACCACTTTTTCTATATACATGAATACGTTCAGCCAGATGACACCTCTGTGAAGGAGGGCAAGCCAGGAACAAAGCAGCAGACAGCAGCCACCAGCCCTGACGTTCCCGCCGTGCTGTCACCAGCAGAGTGTCCTCAGGCTCTGCAACACTAATGGAGTATCTGGAAACCTGGAAAGTGACAATGAATTACTCTCAGCAGGGTAAACTGCATGTCTGCAGAGAAAGAACTGTGTTCTGTGCCATTCGTAACACAAACAGCACCAAGTCAAAGGTTGGCAGGTGGCTGTTTCCCTTGGAGCTGTAATTAATATTATCCGAGCAATGCAAAGAGCCCCAGAGAGTGCCAGGTGTCTCCTCTCCGTAACCATCTGTAAAGAAGCTGGATAGCAGCACTGATGCGAGAAGCCTTTCCCATGAACTAGATAATACCAAAGTTCAAAGAAAACCATAGAATCTTAAGGAGCATCAGTTAATAGTCTGATCCTATAGTGCGCCTCTAAGTGTGGAAGGTCTCAGTAACAGTGACCAACAATCAAATTTTACCTGTCAGCACCTGCAGTTATTTAACATTCCGGAGGTGGGAGATGGCTGCTGTTTGTAAGGATGCGGTGATACGTCCTCATGCCACCAAAGAAATACAATCAGCAGCAGGTCTCCCACTGGGATGCTGGGGTGTATCACCACTGGCAAAATTTCCAGTCGGATTTCTCATCAGGCCAAGGGCTCTTCCTCTCCTGTTCTTACAGCTGCAGAGGAAGCCACCTGTTGCTTTGGACACTTCCATTATTTTCCCTCTTTTCTGCCCTAAAGCCACCAGAGCACCCTTTCGTATCTGCTCCACTGACGTCGTATCTCCTGGAAATGGCCCAGTCTCTGCTGAGGTTTTACTGCTGTTAAGCTGAATTCTAACCAGCTATCTGCAGACACCTACATTAAAGAGAACAAATGTCCTTCAGACTGCATAACAGAGGAGGGGGGTAGATCTTTTTAGATTGCTTACTGTATCTGCCTTTCTCTGTTGATTGTAAGGAGACGAAGTCAGGTACCAGCCATGGGTGCAGCAGCAGGACTCACTCACAGGCTTCCTCGCGCCAGCAGAAAGCATCTTTAAAGCAGCGACCGCAAAACTGCTTTGCAGAGAATGGAAGAACCAGAGAATCCTACGTTACTGCCTCAGATAAAAGCAAACAGAACAAAAATGACAATGTTCTGCATATCTCACACTACCAAGCTGGCTTCCTGCTTTGTGCTGCTTGAGTAAACAAGTTCTGTATAAAAAGGATCTTGACACCACCCTGGTTTCCCCTACAACAAAGTGCCTGAAGATGAACCAAAAGGCTTTTAACTTACCCCTTGATGTGTCTGCATTGATTGTCTCTTGCTGTTGCTAACATTTAAAGCAGTTCAGGGAGTGATTCTTCTTGCTTTGAAACTGTTGATTTCAGTTCCACTTATTTGCTCTGCAGATATAAAGATGTAATCCTGCTAATGGCCAGTCTGCAATGAGACTCACTGGAATTATTTACTTTTCTTAGGACCTTTGGAGCACCTTTCACAAGCTTAAACTTCTACCTCCTCTTCCCACTGAGCAATAACTTGCTAACGCATGACTAAAGAAAAATGCTTTTCATAAGGGATCAGACTGAAAGGCCCTGGAGAGCAGAAGTATTGATCTTGTGATCTATCAGCATTCAGAATTTCTACCAACTACAGCAAGCAGTGCCCTGCACCTCTTGAGATCAGGCTCCAAAATTCGTCGGCAACAGCAACAACAGAATTCTTTAAAAAAATGGGACTATTGTGTTCAGCTGTCTTGGGGATGGAAGATGGAAGTTCTGCGAATTCCATGACTGGACCTTGAATATAAGTAACCTGTTCCTCTCACTTCACTGGCCTTTCCCCTTCCCTTAGGTCTTCTGAGTCACGACTCATTGAGCTTCAGCCTAAATTGCAAATCAATAAAGCTGCTTCTACTACTTCTCTGTGCTCTAGTAAGGTTCAGATGTAGAAAACAAAATCAAATTCCTGGGACTTACATTTTCGGCTGCTTAAAAAAGAAAAAGCAACTATTTTAAACATATCTGATTTCCCTTTCTCTTTGAAGAGTTGGTATTCGGCAGGACCTATAATATGAGGAAGCACTAAGTGAACAAAAAGCTTAACCTCATACAGCTTTCTATCCTCCTTCTTCTGTGCAATTGCCAATAATCAGAAGTGAGGGAAAAACATAAATATTGTTTTGGCTACTATTTCTACACTTTCCTGCAACCTCCTATAGGTTTTCCAGAGTGAAGGCTGTGCATCAACAGGCCTGAACTGCTTATTCTGGATGTGAACCCCGGCTTTCCCAGAGCTCTAGAATATTCATCTCCGTGAGCAATGGAAATCTTTTTCATGGAATCAGCGAATAAAGGGAGGCAGTAAGTGTTCTCTATTCTAGATGGGACTGACTGGTTTACAGATCCACTGGCTGCCATCATACTGGTTCACTCACAGCTTTCAGTTAAGAGTTGCAATTGTACTGGTTTGGGCTTATTCTTTCCACATCCTCTAGTTGGAATAAGGGAGCCACCCCTTGTTTAGTGTTCCTGCTACGCTGTATATGGTTTATAACAGATGGGTCTTATTAGAGTACCAGAAGCTCTGTAGTGCACAATCCTCATATCCTTGCCTTGATACGTGTGAAAATCGTTAATTGTAACTTTACGCAACAACAAATGATGTAGGACAGCTGTGCTGGCAGCATAGTGATCTGTGTCAGCCCCCTATGGTCGCATTGAAAAAAGGTGATCTAGAAACACATACGCCAAAACCAAGATAGCCACTTTCTATTGGCACTTTTTAACAAAGGTATCGTTAACGTGGCCAGTGATGGGTATCATTTGAGTGGAACAAAAGGAGCAGCACTTCTGCTGCCGCTCACTCCTGCTGGCAGGATTCTACAATCATATCTCAATAATGCCAATTTGCTGGCAGCATTACCATTGTTGAAAATGCCCTCTTTGAACCCTTAAAGCACGTTGTATTTAGCTGTGTTCTTCAAGGGTGCAGCAATGAGAGGAAAATACGTATTACTGCTGATCAGTTAATGAGGCGTTCCTGGATCGTGACTGTCATCCCATGCTTCAGGCTGCAGCAGGTGCCATTTCACCATGTGCTTCTCTTTTGTAAGCCAGCTGTTGGGAAGCAGAGAGGTCACGGACTATTATCAGCAAAACGCTAGTTATTTCAGTTCAAGTGCAAACCTACGCATGCTGCACAATCAGGGCTGTAACAGGCACCGTCCCCAGCGCAATCTGGACGGTCTGCTTTTCCAGAACAGGCTCCTGAATGCCCAAAATGTCATACAGCCGCTCTACTGGTAAAAGAGTTTCCTTGAAAATGCAAACGGCGTCTTCAGCGACGTCACACAATTTACACATGCTACAGAAACTCACGCAGTTAATGATCTCCAATATACGGGGACAGTTATGCATGTACATAAGTAGACAAGTAATTTCATCAAACAGTAATTTCACTGGGCTGTGGACCAGCAGTGGTGGTTAGTTTTCTGTGACAGGAGAACGTTCTAGCACCTTCTGGCCTGCAGCAGAGTGTTCAGCCTTTGGCCCACCCTGCAGACACCCCCCAAAAACCAGGGTCACCAGGACGGGGCTGCATTATCTGACAGGGTAACTAGGAGTCAAGTCTCCCTACGGATCATCACATCCAGTGCACTTACTCACAGGATACTCAGGCAATACACACACAAAGAAGTTAACAGAATATCTGCTTGCTGCTTCTTCACAGACCACAAGGCATAAAACACTTTCCTTGCCCTGCAGCAACTCCATTTCTACACTAAAAATCTCAAAGCAACACCTTCCGCGTACCAGAGGAACATAAAGGGATGTTGCAAGCTTACTCATATCTTGGGTGCCATATGCTATACAGTAATATTTTGGGCTTTTCGAAAAAGCGTTGGTTTTCTACATTTTTAACGTGTGTGACCAAGTAACGTTACTCCATCGAGCTAGAAGCAACAGGTTCAAGTACTCCTGGAGAACAAACATTTTGGTCCAGCTGGGTTATTTTATTGTATCATATCACTTGTTCTGTTCCCCTGTGATGCAACAGGCACCCAGCACCCGGCTCTGCAACAGACTGATGAGACAATGTGAAAGATGCGCTGCAAGCAACCCGAGGAGTTAAATCCCACTATACCCACATCATTTTCCACTAGGTTGGGTCCAATTCCAGACAGCACCATCACACGTAATGCAAAGCGACAAGCTGCGCTGCACCGGAGCCTAATGCACAGTGACAAAAATACAGAATTCCCTGAAACAGATTCCAGGAAGTCGCCTGTGGGAAGGGTGAGTGGAGGAAGGCGGTAATCAGCATCACCATGGACTGGGTGCTCAGCTGCCACTCACCCGCTCCCGCGCTCCCGGGAACTTGTGGAAGACATTCCCGTCTCTTGGAGATAGCGTCCCTCCCCGGAATGTGCAAACAGGGATCTGTGAAGGAAACTCTTCCACTTCACTGTTCCTGCAAAAGCAAAGGACGACTTGTCTCCAGCCAACCGACTCCAGATCTGCCTCGCATCGGGGCGGGATTTATAAATTTATAAATCTGAATCCCACCCAAAGATCACGTCAGATTTCAACATCAGGTGCTGAGTGGTCCATGGAGAGTTAATGTCATGTCATCTGACAATCTTCTGCTGGACACATTTTCAATTTGTTATAGTTTGACTATATCCTTTATTTTTTTCCTTTTTTTACTAAATTTAGTACTATAACAGTGAGAGAACTATTTGACTTGACTCACTTATCTATATTGTACCTGTATTGTATCTATATTGTATCTGTGTTGTTATTCACAGAATACATGCAAGTTACAGTAATTCAAGCTCTTTTCTTCACCTTGCTAACGTTATATAGTTTGTTAACAAATGGATCATCCTGCAAACTAAAGCAAGAAGCCCAGTTTTGCTCTTCCTTAGGTGTAGTCTTCTTTCCTAACGTAAGAAATGTCAGCTCATCATTGATAATGGACGACTTTGTGTGGTTTTTAAGCTGGCTGTTCAAAACCTTCCAAACTTATTTGTTAAATACCAATAAGTAATCCCAAAACTTGAAAGACTGATCTCTACAGTCTAGATCTGGACTCCACGTTAAAAAGAGAGCCTTCAAAGTATTTTCTCACCTTTGAAATACCTACGTGCACACACAAGTTTGCAGATATTCTCATGCATATGGAATATATATGAGAGTAACACACAGTTTTAGAGCACACTGAAGAGTTAAGTTTCAGTAGAAACTCTGTAAAGAATCTTTTTCTGTGATGCAAAGCGGAGTCCCTCATTTTTGATCACACATTCTCTCTGCAGCAGTGATTCAGAGATACGCACAGATCTCCAGGCCCCTTTCATACGTTCTGATTTCCAGCTAGTAACAGGACAGTACATCGCATGGCTGAGAAAGCTTTTGTTGCTAGAGCAAATCTAAGCACCCCAAACGAACCAGCACAATATCTAGATGCAATGGATGTTGTTGCAGTTACCAAAATCTTGTGGCTCTAATCCCAAGTGTCATATCCCACACTATTCCTGTATTCCCAGCTCCCTGAATTAGAAAGGAATTTTAATGGTCGTAAAATAAATCCTAAACCCATGAACGGAGAATGAATTAAAGACTTGGAAATCATCAAAAAGATGCAGGTGTAGTTTTGAAAATCCAATGAATTTTAAGTTGGCCTCAAGGTTTGAGAAAGGCTGGTGCTAGTACAGTGCTACGATGGTGTAAGGGGCTCAAGCGAGGCTGCAGAGACTCTTTGAAGGGTGACAGGCTGATGTCATTCTCATGTTATGCGAAATGCAAGGAAAATAAATCAAAATCGTTTCATACTCTATCTCCCTGTCTAGAGCAGGAGAACAAGCCAGCACCGACACAGGGACGCTAGAGGGAGCAAAGACAAGAAAGCACATGAAGAGGAATGAAGGCAGGAAAAGCCACACCAGTTCCTGAGACAGCTTTGAAGAGGAGGGAAGGGAAAGGAAGGGTTTGTGCCTTGAGCGTTGTAACAAACTTACTGAACATAAAAACCAAAAAGATGGTCCTTTCTAAACGTGTACAACAGAAAGGGACCAGCCAGATTCTCATTTTTGCACATGTTATTCAGGATTCGGGTTCTTCAGGTCAAACGGAGCCCTCGCTCCCAGCCGGGTAAGCGGGTTACTGGGGGTGGCTTTGCCCAGGTCTGGCTGCTCTTCTGGGAAGGCTGGATCCCAACTCCTGCCCTGGTGCTGCCTCCGGATGGAACGGGAATGAGGAAAGCAGGAGCACATCTGGCTGTCTCTGGGCCGTGCAGACACCACTCGCGCTCGGAAGACAGATCCATCCAATCTGGTTCTTCCTTTTCACTTTTGGTCTGGAGCTTCCTTAGTTCAAAGCTTTCTCACTAGATTCTTCCAGCCAAAATACAAGCAGCATTACATCCCAACCACGCTTGTGTTTAAATAATCATAATACGACAGAGCCGCTCTTTCCACAGTTTAATTCTCTCCCTTTAGAAGTTATTAGACGTTATTAGCACTTCAGGAGTAATTTTACAGCTTTGTGCTTTGATCCTCTGTTGCCACCAGTCAGTTCCCACTGAGCTGCTTCATAACTTGTTTCATAGTTAATTTGTTTGGACATCATTAAAAGTATTAGGGCTCCAGGCAATGAGGACATGCCAATTACTCTGTCAAGTGATTTAATTTCGGGGGGGGCAGCAGGCAGTAGGAAGCAGTGGTTTAAACTGCTTAAAGGCTTTTACCTCTTGCTGCCGAGAAATATGGAGAGAAACCAATGTGCTCAGAAAGGCCGCTGATTTTGGTTCAAAAAGGTGCACTTCTAGATCATTTATTTTGGGTGCTCAGCAGATGCTGAGACATGAACTGTGCATGTGAAATACCAGCTTAAGCGGCTCTGTCATGCTGAAGCTTCTAATAGAACTTCAAACCACTACAACAGAAGGTAGGAGAAACAGTCTTCTGAGAAGTGTGGCACTTTGACAGGATTTTTTTAAAGCATTCGCTTTTGTTTGCTGGAGCTTTCCTTGCAAAGTACTGGATTTCACACAGGATTTCTCAGTGTCATTTATTATTTCAAAAATATTCTGAAAAAGTAGGTATCCAGACTTGTCTACTCTAGGTATGTCCTCCTGGCATTTAACAGATAAAGCCTTTGGAAAGGCTTTACCACGGTCTTAGATATATTTTATTCCATAAATATATTTTTGAATTATTACAATCAGAAGTAATAATTAATAATAATGTAATATACTCCATATTAACAGCTATCTACTAGTTATATCCCATATGCTTTCAAGGACGTGGCACTTATACCAGCCAATTGCGTCCTTTTGCGGTAATCTTAACCCAATTTCCCAACTGTCCAAAGGCTCCTTTTGCCTAAAGCAGCACTAACTTTTCTACTCATTCTAACTTCAGCAGAACTGTGCAGCTTGGCAATATTAAAGTCAGCAAAACTCTGAAGTACAGATCCATTTTTCAGGTTTAAAAACGCATACATGAGGGAATTCTCACAAGGTCAGCCCTGCACCACTGAGCTGGGGTAGGATTTCAATCTCCCTTGGGGGCAAAGAGCTCAAAACTGGACCAGTAAAGCTGTACTTTGTACAAATATAATAAAACTATCTCCTTAAGGAAAACACGCACCACAAAAAGACGAGATCTGCTGACACGTGAGCTTTGGCATCGCACGTCTTTTCCTGTTCTCGCATGATGCTGTTATCAAAAGCCTACTGTGCAGACCTGACTTTAGCTACACTAGTAAAGCCCCTATTTTTCCAGCACAAAAGCAATTACCTAAGAGTTTCTACCGGCAAAATTAAAAGGATAAAAAGAAATCAGACCGCATCAGCATCAGAGTGACACAAATACCACTTTCAAGTTAGCTCCATGGAATAGCTATACAAAAGACACCGACAGGTTTTGAGTGGAAGGTTCAGGCATCCAGAAAATACAGTAGCATCTGGTGTGTGGATCAGCAGGAACAAAGCTTTTCAGAATAAAACTGCAAGGGGGAGAAATGCTAGGGTCTGTGAAACGGAACAAGCTATAGATGCACAGATGAGCCAACGGAACTTTTCACAAGTTAACACCACTAGTGCAGGTGTGAAGTTACTTTTTTTTTCCCCCCAAAGATGAGGAAACATAATTGTGAATACAGAGACGCATGCAAACAAAAGGCTTATGTAGATATAAGGCACGTAGATCTAGCACTTGGGAATAAAAATCAATTAAAGCTCCTTATCTAAACAGCAACACAGAAGTTTCAGACCAACTGCTGGGGAAAAAGAAAGCAAAAAAAAAGGCAAAATGGATAAGGATCAAAAACTTGTCCCACGTGTTCCATTTCCCAGGGTGATGGGCACTGCTCCGGAGGGAAAACTGGAAATTTACTGCTGCAACCCCTGAGACACCACATAGCAAACCTGAAGGCAACTAGGCAGAAATTCTACTTTAACTGTGTTCATCCATCACATAGCAGAAAGAGCACATAGATTTGGAGTGGAGATCAAACTAGAATGAAGGATTCAGACCTCCTCCCATCGCTTTCTTACAAATGTCCAGGCTTAGTTCAAACATTTTGTATTTGCAGTCCCCTTTTCTTAGGTGATCATCTGCATATGTCTCTCTAGAACTGTCCTGCTGCTAATAACTTCTGAAGCCGTCGGCCAATTCAAATCCAATCTCACAACGGCCCAGAGAAAATTATGTTTGATGAAAAAAAGAAGCTGGATAGAGCAAAGAAACAGGAACAGTCTCCTTACGGTCACCTCTTACAGCAAAGAGTTTTTGACTAAGAACAAAACCAGTGTCAGCTCATTTGCAACACACCGGCCGACTCACACGAGAGGGGGATGAAAATGCACCCCTTGCCTTGAAAAACTGTCCACAGAAATGCCGTGTAAGATTACGCTGTGGCTTAAATGACCCTGGGTACAAACACAGCACTGCTGACAGAACCTGATAAAACAGGTCATGTACTTTGAATCTGTTTCTAAAGTCCCATATGAAGCCCTAAGGAAATAATTATTCTGTGGCAGTCAAATTCCACTTGCGACTAGAAATAAGGCAAACAGGGGAAAATATTAAGAACTACTGTGATGGAATGCTACTGGCAGAACCTGGAGCTCGCAGCTCCCATTCAGCAGCTTTTCTTGATAACTTACAAATATACATTATAGTTCTTTTCAAACACTTTGTGAAACAAGACAGCACAGAAGAGCATCTCTCCCTAAAAAAATCCCTGTCATTTTGACATACATGCACACACAAAGCAAATGCAACTTGGGAGTTTCCAAAACTCATCTCTCTGGCTGTATTTTCTCCTCCCTCCAGCTACAATTCCTGTCTCAGAGCATGAACTGAACCCTGAGTCTTCTGCAGCGATCAACCATCGACTTCCAGAACCCCAGTTCCAAAGGTGAGAGATTCACTTTGGCAAAAGCACCAGCAACACCCCACGTTGCTCAAAGAACACTTTAAAAAGTGTATGGCTGTAGTATTTGTTACACGTAAAGGACCAAGTTGTGTAATGATCACTCAGTTCGCATCCTGTTCTCATAGAGATTGTCTCAATGGTATCACTATAACCTTGCCCAGTCTAAAAGCTGGTTATGTTACCAGGAGAGGTTGGCATCGAAAATTAAATCTGTATCAGAGGAAAATAAACCTTCACTCAAATCTAGCCGGATGGACAGTGCTGTGTACTGGGCAAAACATCTCTCCTGGCTCTTCCCGCTCCTGATCAACTCGTATTGTGCTGCCAGGAGCAACCTGGATGAGCTTAAATGGGAGATTCATTAAAAAAAACTAAACCACTAGTCATTGACTTTAATCCCTTACTACAGTATTACATGAAATGGTCTTTCTCAAGGAGTTAAACACATTGCCCTTTCTGTTGTGCCAAGATTATGAGATTAAGAGAAACTAAGCAGTTTTTATTTACACTCTGTAACTATGAAAGCATGAAACAGAGCTACTGTAAGATTACAACCACCTTAAGAGATGTCTTAAAATACCACTTGTTCGAAAGCAAATAAGTGAAAATCACAAGGTCCTGTTTACTAGATCTGTTCCCTGTAGTCAAATACGCACCTGCCTACTTTAATGACGATCACCCATTCTTGGTATTTGGTTTTTATTTAGCACGGCAGAGCCTACGCCAGGCTCGGAGCGGGAGCTGGAGCCTGTTCTGGCCCAAAGACGATGAACAGAGCAGTCATCCCAGTTCTGGTCCCAGCATCTCTCCTGCTGTAACGTTTGAGGCTGCAGAGCTCAGTTGGACTCTTGGATCCCGTGTGGCAATTACAAAGAATCCCAACTTTCTATTTCTGAAGTGAGAACAGTGGAGAGAGAAGCCACCGAGAAACCACAACCGTGGAACCCCAACCCCACCAAGCTACTCTTCGGATCACTCGTAGACTAGAGCCACAAAACACCTCAAAGCAAATGTTTACACTTTGCTCCATAAAACACAGTGGGGAAAACAGTGGGAGGAATCTAACAGGCCAAAAAAGACGACATTTGTGTAAATATCTGCCTCCAACCACTCAGTTCCTAACCTTGCAGGATTTCAAAGTCCATAACTTCTTTTAGCACACCAGCTGCTTCTCTTTCAGAAACGGTGACAGCAGGCAGTGTGAAAAAGACATGACTTGGAGACAAACCAGTTTTATTTAAAAACATTTATATATACATTATACACAATATTCCAAGTTAAAAGAACATTATCGAAAACGCTAAGTCAAATATTCAAAAGTTAAGAAATTCCAAAATTCAGATCGCCTCTACAATCTGAATTTGAATCTCTCGTGTTGTGCAGTATGCTACTGCTTTCAGTTACATGATCACGTATTATTTTTTCTGCAGGACCTTTGCCTTGTTCAGTGTAGAGGGTGGATGATTCTCAGTTAATGAAGATCGATTTAGTATTTGTTTTCTTCTTGTTGTGCAGCGTGCAGCCCATTTCTGACAACTTGCCTCCACAGGGAGTTACCCAGAGACAGCCGAATGCTTTATCACAGAACAACATCATTTCATCTCCGCTTAGTTTAACCCACTTCACCAAACTCAAACTCTACTCTGAGCGTACATTATTAATTTACTCATGGCTCTTCTAAGGTTCATATTACCGATACATTTTTGATGAACTTACTGTCCCAACACTTCAATTTTATCTGGACTGACGGGTGAAAAAATTATTAGAAAATTTCTGTGTCGTAAAAGTATCCATTAATTTGGGATACCAAATTTACAAAACGAGCCCATGCTTTTTGTAGACTGGTTAGCATTATGTGGTGTTCTAAACACTAAAAACTCAGGTCCAGCTGCAGCTCTAAGTATATAGTGCTGTTGCAGATCAGATATTGCTTCAAATTGAGTACCCAGAAAATGAGGAACATTCAGTTAATGAACACTTCAAAAGAGGTTTCATCTGCAGCAACTTGGTATTCAAATTTCAATAGTAAACCCAAAAATTAAATCAAATTTTCCAAGGCTGCATTTAGCTGCATTAACAACACGACCTAGTGATGTGGTTATCAACAGAATAAGCAGTGCAAATGCTCCTGGATCCACAGACTCAAACCACTCAAGTGCCAGACCAAAAAGACAGGGGGAAGAGGGAGGAGAAGCACCTATGGTCACCAGGATGAGGGGTCTCATTACTCTCTTCCCATCAAAATCCATGTCAGACAGACTTATGTATGTCAACTACCCTGCTGAGACCATCTGCTTTTATCCTGCACTTTAAATCATTGTTTGGTATACACTTCCAAACTTCTCCAAACAGTGAAGCTGCGTAGAAGAGCCAAAGACTTTTTCACAAGATAGTCTGCCAGGCTTCCAGTTTATCCCTGAACTGGTATGCTTTATGTGGACTGGTGCAAGAAGGGATGAGACTCTTTGTCAGTGGGCTTCACTTGTTTGAGTTGGGAGGGAGTGGCAAAGGGTCTCTGGTTCCACACCGGGTTGCAGAGTCACACGTGTTCAGAGCCTTTTGCCATTTCACAGAACCCCAGAACGTCAGGGGTTGGAAGGGACCTCGAAAGCTCATCCAGTGCAATCCCCCCGGAGCAGGAACACCCAGATGAGGTCACACAGAAGGTGTCC
>VWYH01002777.1:70102-148267 GCA_013399365.1 Pampusana beccarii
GGTCACCCCTCAGTCTCCTCTTCTCCAAGCTCCAGAGCCCCAGCTCCCTCAGCCTTTCCTCACACGGCAGATGCTCCACTCCCTTCAGCATCTTGGTGGCTGCGCTGGACTCTCTGCAGCAGTTCCCTGTCCTTCTGGAACTGAGGGGCCCACAACTGGACACAATATTCCAGATGTGGTCTCACCAGGGCAGAGTAGCAGGAGAGGAGAACATCTCTCAACCATTTCCTTCAGGTCCCTTCCCTTCCATCACTGCCAAACAGCCTCTCCTCCAGCAGCTTCACGCCTGACTCTTCATTTTATTTTCCCCATTTTGCTCACCAGAGATAATCAGTGTCCACATTCCTGTTCTGGTCTCTGAAGTCACTCCCCTATCAGCTCCTGGACCCAGCTGCTTCTCTCCAGACCCTCCCCAGCCAGGTCCTCCCCCACCTTGGAGAAGCACATTCCCTAAATGACGTGTTTCCCTGGTAAAGCAAACAGTTTCCAGTTTCCCTGTATGTACTGACTCCCCAGCCAAATCACCCTTTCCAAAGTCCTTAACCGAACACTGTTTCTCCCCCCTCACTCCCAGTCTCTTTGCTGCGTCAGTCCTGGGCTTAACAAGTATTAATAATACAACTAGTAATATAACTCAGCCTGCCAAAGTTCATGGTTACCAGTCCTACAAGACCTCTGCCTGGTCTGCGGAGATGAAACCTGCAGATGCCCGAGGGCAGGCTGCGCACAGGGCGGTCCCCAGCGCGACAGAAAACCTTGTTTCCTGAGCTGGCTGATATTGTCCAGGTAAGACACCTCAATTCCTTAACCCAGCTTCTCCAACTACACTCTGAAGGAGACTCTGCCATTATTTGTAGAAAACTAGCACGTTTACCCTCACAGGCTACATTAACTTTACTGAGCAACCCATACGCTGTACTACACTTATAACTTAGCCAAAATTTGGTATATTTTAATAAAGAGGGGGAAAAAAAACCACTAATGGTGACAAATTTCACCACTTCATCAGCTTTTAGTTCACACTTCAGGAGCAGAAGTGCTAATACCTTAAGACGGAAAGACTAAAAAACCCAAAATCACACACTGCTGACACAGCATTACGTGTTTGGCAAATTGTCACCAAACAACTGCAACTGAAAACCCAGGTTTAAGCAAAACACTTGGGGAAACCTCAGGAACAGGAGAGCTAACTGATGATGATTGGTCAAGCGATACAAGGCCTTGCACTCAAATGGATGATGCTTTTCTGTTTGTACATCAGGAAGGCGGCAGGGTACAGTGCAGGGCACACAGACACCCATGGTGTGGCACAGGTGATTAAGGGACACTGACATAGTGGGAATCAGCGTCAAGGGAGAAGAGGAGGTACACAGATCTTTCGGCACAGGAAAAGAGCAGGGATAGATGCACAGGAAAGAGGCAAACATGGGGTTTCTGGTTGCAGGATGTCCCTGAAGTGTAAGAAGAGAGAACAGGCTGGGAAGGTGGCATGCAGGTTATTGCGGGCAGAAGCATCTAGTTCAGGCTTCAAAAGAAATGCTGCAAGTGACTGGAAAACAAACACCCAGCTGATCTCCAGAAACTTAAGAGAATTTAGGTGTTTTCAGCCCTCTCTGCACTTTCTAAAACCTGGTGTCCATCAGCACATGGCACTGTGCACTAGAGACTGTGATTTAATGAGCTGGTCCTGTCTAAAATAAGCCAAACTGTTAGCCCTGTTCTGTGTCCCAACACAATCACAGAATCCCAGAATGTCAGGGGTTGGAAGGGACCTCGAAAGCTCATCCAGTGCAATCCCCCCGGAGCAGGAACACCCAGATGAGGTTACACAGAAGGTGTCCAGGCGGGTTTGAATGGCTGCACAGAAGGAGACTCCACAACCTCCCTGGGCAGCCTGGGCCAGGCTCTGCCACCCTCACCAGGAAGAACTTTCTTCTCATCTTTAAATGGAACCTCCTGTGTTCCAGTTTATATCCATTGCCCCTTGTCCTCGGTAGAAGCAAGATAAAAAACAGAAAAGTGGAGTTTGTAGCAAGCAGTTTACCCCCATTTCTGGTGGTGCCATCCCAGCCAGCAGCTCTCAGCAGAAGGTCCCAGCTCCAGCCCTCCTGGCCGGGCTTCCAGGCCATCTCCGCAGCAAGGGAGGAACTGCTGCAGCTTCCCTGCCCAAAGAAAATGAGAAACTGCTAACTGAGGTCTGCCAACTGTTGAACAGGGCTTTCTTCTGCTCCAAAAGCTGCTGTATTTCCATTACGCTTTCTATTACGTATCTATTGCATGAATGGGAGATATGTCCAGAGACACGACTGGTGTTTAAATTTAACCGGCGCTCTACATGAGGCGAGAGAGGCAACAAAAGAAAATCCATGAAATGACAAGGTTGGTGCCAGCAGAGATCTATTCTGGGATTACTCAGGGTCGTTTCAAAAAACATGTCAGCTTCTTTAACAGTTCTGACCTTTGCAATACAGCAGTGTAAAACAAGATGTCCTTATCCTACGTGCATTAGAATGCTCATAATATATTCCACGTTTCCAGAACGTTCACTGTTTGATTCAAGCTGTTTTGAGGAGGTTTTTGATCTGGTAAAAGAAATACATTGACTCTCTAGCCACTAGCACTTGAACTAGAAATTTATGTAGATATACATAGAAGGAGTTGACCTCAGTGGAAAAATCTAGATTTATATCGCTGTTGCTGAACGAGAATTTATTCCTCACCAAGCAGACACGAAACCGGAACTGCTTCGTGGTAGGAAAAGAAAAGCTGCTATATAAGATCAATCATCTTGTCTACGCAGCCCAGTTTTCTGATGCTGGTCAGTCCCGGATGCTTTTAAAAATGCTTTTACACTTGCAGAGAAAAATAAATACAAGAAATCTACCCAAAAGGGAATTTCCTCTTTACGTGTGCTAAGTAGCGTGTCTTACAACCAGAGGCCACTATAAAAACCTGCTGCCTATAATTGCGGATGCTCGCATTCCCACATGAACATTGACACCTTTACCGAAATCCTTCAAGGCTTTCAACTTCAGTGCATACTTGCAGCGATGAATCCTACAGGAGAATAATGTGCTATGTACAGAAGCGTTTCCTTCCATTAATATTATCTGGAATGCCTTTCAATTTCACCTAATTTCTCCTCCTCTCAAAAAAATGGTAGAGGTTATTTAGGAATTTCTGACTTACTTCCTCGGTTTTATGTATTTTATATAGCCCTACCATAGCCCCTCCTGCCTGCCTTCTTTCTGGAATAAAGAATTCAGGGACTGTCTTTGACAGGAGCCATTTCGCAGATACCCACGAGCAACACTAGTGGAACAGTGTGATAATTCCCACCAACAAAACCTCTGAAATCTCAAAGCTCATTCCAGGTTTTATGATCAGGCTGCATTCAATTAAAATTAGCGATACTGATAGAAGTTGCAGTAATAGGGTAAGCCATTTTTACATTATGTACTCATGCAGGAATAGACTGCTAACTGATTTTTTTTAAGTAAATTTTATCTCTCCTAATAAAATCAAACCTTCTGGTAAAGATTCAAGAGCAACACCACAAAAGCACTGAAACTTTTTGCATAATGCGATTTCATTCCATTATGTTTGGCTATAAATTTTGCTCTCCCCTTGCAGCCAATATTTATAACTGTATCAAATGAAGAGGAATTTGATGGCCTGGCTTTGATGAGAAACTTTGCTTTTAATATATATATATATTTTTTTTTTTTTAAAACGAATGCTTGCTCAATTCTAAATAAGGAAAGTCACATTCCTTTCTCATCGCACCAAGGTGAAATGGTGACCCATTACACGTAACTGACCTGTTTCAATCTCTATATAATAAGAATAGCACCTTAACGACAATATAGGCATTGAAGGTAAAAGTGAGAAAACGTTATCTTGGATGTAACCTCCTTGTGTTGTGTACCTTCGTTACAGTGCTACCTGGAGTGCTTTAATATGTCACCGTTTGCAGCTTAAATTTCTTCGAGAAGGGACAGCCGGGAAGCCTGAAAAATTACTAATTACAACATTGAAAATAGAAGCAGCAATGGAAATGTCAACAGCCTGACTGGGCCATCAGAGATTTTGGCGATGCTAAATAAGGAACATTTCACTGCAGACTGGGAGAGAAGCTTTGGGCCATTTTTCAAAGCTTGAAGAACTTCTCAAAGAGCTACAAATGTTCATTTTTCTTCTACATCTTCAATTACTGTCAGAACATACTGTGGTCTTTCTAATGGCTCCCATGAACTTCAAATAGCTTTCGTTGTCAAGAGATCACAAACACAAAGTCGCTTTGGCCTAAATCCTATTGTGTATGAGTGTCACGGCTGATTTGGATCTATGGGCTTAACCACGAAATCAAGTATTTCTTGAACCACTGATTTTCCGGAAGTGTACATTTTCCTGGAGGAGATAGGGCTACACCAACAAATACTGTTCCTGTAGTTGGTCAGTCTTCTGACAAAGCCACAATCTTCAAACTGCTGGAGCTTCTCACCAGCTACAAGCCTTGAAATACAGAAGATTCAGGAAGCAGCAAATTTGAAGAGTGTGAAAATTCTTAGTGTATTAGTCATACTAGATTAAGAACAAATATTGGGGAAAAAAAAGTAAATGTAGCACAAAAATATATTAAAACATTTCCAGACAATTCTTATTGGATTATTTATGAATTCACAGGCAAAGTGCTGGAGAGAGTTAAATGTAAAGATGGCAGAAAAACTACCCTTGCACTAACACAAACTTGTAGAAATTTGTATTACCAGGTCTTTGCATATGTATATGTGTGCACATAAATATGTATGTATACACACACATTATATATAGCTTTTTAAGTTGACATAAGATACTTCAGTAAGAAGCTGTGTATAAAAATACATGGAAAATGAAGTTTTATGATATGCATAAGACTGAAAATTTCAGTTAATAAGCAAAAAAGAACTTGGGGATGAAAACATAAATAAGGGCTAACCAGACCTGCACAAGGCTTTGTTAGGCTTGTTATCTTCCATTGCTAGCTGGCAATACAGAGGAATTATTAAAAAAGAAAACCAAAGAAAATATCTCAAACTATACATACAGAAGCATGGATGGCACCTCTGTTGAAAATCAGGCCTCTGCACACTTGAAATGGAAGTTAGACATCAAGGTCAGTCTCCAGGTAATCAAACTCAGGTTCTCTTCAAGACTCACTCACAAATACACCATTTTCAAGTTCAAAGCACAGGTTCTCACTGTGTTTCCAGCATGTCTGTATTGTAGTAAAGATGTGAAGCGCTTTTTCTCCACTCCATTGATTTGCCCTATAAAAAGAACCAACTGCAACTGCAATTCTTTTCCCCTCCAGCGTCAGCAGCCGCACTCCCCTGATTCTTTGAGGAGAGCGGCGGGGAGCAGGGAGCCGGGAACTGGCACATGTCACCCCTTTGCAGCCCAGGCTGGGGAACTGACAACAGGGAGCATAAAGTTATACTGCACAGATAACAAAACAGAGAACTGCCCTGCACACCAAAGGATTCAAAGTTACCTATTTTGATCGCCACTGCCACGAATGTTGTTTCTCTTGACATGATATCCCGATTGCTATCATCTCAAAGCCAGAGGCACTTCGTTAAGAAGTTGCCAAGAATCGATATTTTGACCGTTTAAACCTTGCACTGCCAAAGTTTGTTAATTTTTCTGTGAACAGAAGGAAGGATAGCCATTCCCGAGGCAGGTGCAACTTATTCATTAACTGCTTGAGTCGTTTTTGGGTGCACAGCAGCCAGGCTCTCCTGCAGCTTTCTGCTAACTGGACACATCAGGCCTCTTGACTCTTGCAGCAATCCATTTGGTTCCCGATTTCCCCTTCACCTGGTGTCATGTTCCTAGAACAGAACAGGATCTTTTGGGCAGGATGCTTCTGTAAGCAAAGGAACAAAACAGCCTACTTTGCAACACTAATTTCTTTTAAAAAGTGTGGACATGAGGAAGGTGGCAGAGGGTGGGATGTGACTTAAAAGCAGATGGAAATGCAGAAGAACAGTTGCTTAGCACCTATAAAAGTCAGGCCCACTTCTTCACAAGATATCTATTATTTAGGCTCCCATATTTAGGCATCTGTACTTGAGTTTTGGCCTCTAAATAACCTAAATCCATCACGAGTTTGGAACGTGCAGTTGATTAAATAAACAAAGATATTAAAAGTCATAGGAATTATGCTGCGGTCCTGGCAGCAATCAGCTCTTTGGCACTCGGGGACAGTTTTACATTATCTTGCTACTGTTGGCAGCTTTGCCGTCTATTAACGAATGAAAGAGATCAGAAAAAGGCACTGTAAAAACTTAATTCCGCAAAGATTTCTCAGCCAGTGGGACAAGAAGGGATCAGCCTTTGTCTGAGCAAGAGATGCAAATTAAAGATTGGAGTCAGAGAAAATTATTCAATCTAGACTATTTCATGTGGGCATATGTAATGTTTTGGAACAGGTCTGCAGCATTTATTTCTCTGGGACTGGATCAATAGAACACGACAGGACAGACAGCATTTCAGAAACATAAAAGGGGGGGAAAAAAGCCTGTAGAAAAGCTAGATTGACAGCCAAGAAGAATATGCTCAAAAGCACCTGGAAGCTGAAAATATTTCTTTTACATTCTATTCTATTTCTTACTCAATTAGGAAAACTCACCCCGATAAAAGGAGCACAAAATTACCCTGCTTAATGAGACAGATATGGGAGGAAAACAGAAGCATCTCCTGTCTTTGTCTCAGCCTGCTTTTTATGCCTGGATTATGCTAACACTATCAATCTTTGTGTCGGCGACTAACTCCTGGGTTTTTATGTTAGTGACCTGATTCCGCACTAACACGCTCCTCCCAGTTTGGTGAAGCTCCCCATGTGATCTATTCTTCCCCCTAAATAAAGTTGAAAAATTTGGCTGGGATCGGCGAGCGCTGCTGAGGTAGCGGGTGTGCGGAGCTATTCCACCCTCCCCGCAGCTGCAGCACAAAGAACGCGCCTGTTCAGCACGATCCACCGCTCCGTTTTAAAGACCAAGGGGGCACAAGCCCAGCCAGTCTGCAAGCTCTCTGGCTACCTCCACGGTCAGGCTTCGGCAGGGGCTCCCAGCCTTGCCACCCCTCATCGCTCTCCCCTTCTGAAAGTAGCCCAGCGAGCCGGGGAAGATGTGGCCGGAGAAGGTGAGTACTGCATGGCTACGATAAATCCTTTGTGCGGAACCGGAGCCTCATTAGAAAGTGGAGGAGGGAGGGTGCAGCGGTCACAACTTTTTATTTAAATGGACACAGCCAAAAGCCTCCTCTCCTTCCCCATTATGCGAAGGGTATGCATGCTCCTTTCAAAGGGGATCTGCCTAATGAGCTGATTTCCCAACAAAGCTCGTTTTCCTGGTGTGGAGCGCAGAGTGCAGCAGCAAAAAGCCCAAGCGTCGGCAGGCGCTTGCTGCAGATCTGCCGTTTGTCTGGCTGGGCACCTGCTCCAGCCCTCCGCAGCCTCCCCACCGGGGCACGGCCCGGTGCGGTACCCGGCGTGTGGGGCTGGCACGGCACGGCACAGCACGGCTGGCACCCAACATGTGGGGCTGGCATGGCACAGCATCACCGTACCCAGCGCGGGGAGCTGGCATGGGTGGCACAGCACCGGGCAGCGCAGTACCGGTACACGGGATGGCACAGTACTGGCACACGGGATGGCACACTACCGGCACATGGGATGGCACAGTACAGCAGCAGGCAGCACGGTACCAGCACAAGGGCTGGCCCAGCGTGCAGCAGAGCAGCACCCCGGGCTGTGCTGCTCACTCTGCTTTCCCCAGCCCAGCCCAGCCCGTGTCCCCACCGGGGCTGTCCAGCTCTAGCAGAGGCGTGACCGTCCTCCCCCCAGTACCAGCAGCTCTCTGCACGCACACACACACCCTTCACAAAGACCACATAACATCCTCCCTCACAGCACAAAGGGGCAACAAACACCCCTATGAACACTCCCTCCTCCTCTCACACCATGTCCAGCTTCCTCTCCATCCCCACTGGAGCCCCAGGGACCCCTCACCCTTTCCCATCCACATACCTATGCTAAGCCTCCCCCTCAGTTATCCCCGTTGCTCGCCCACAGAAGCAGCACCCCCCTTCCTGCCCCTCCATACACACACCTGCTCAGTATGTCTTGCTACCTGTGCATGAAGGCAGAACCCCTCAGCCCACACGGGGGGAAGGTGACATGTCCCTCACCCCCTCCCACCGCCGGCTAAAGCAGCGCACAGGCACCTCCCATGGAACCCCCGATTAACTGATCTCAAATGCATTCCACGTAACTTTTCCCATTTGGAATGCGATTTGGATCTAGAAGGAAAACCCACGCTCACGAGTAAGCACTGAATGCTTAAAGTCCCTATTCCCTTCACCACCACCTCCTGCTTTAGCCTCCGTGCTGGGACCAGCTTACCGAACACCAGTTCTAACCACCCCAGAGACCAGTTCCTGGGCTTTAAGACTGGGGGAGGAGGAAGGAAAGGCAGCTGGTACTTACCTACAGCTCTCAAATTAGGGAGACTGTCCCCAGCCCATGCTGCGGGGGAAAAAAAAGTGTGTTCTTCTTCCAGAAATGTACAGACACAAAGTAGCTGAATCTAAAATGACATTCATCACTCCCCCTCTCAGCCCCCTGCTCCCTCCCACCCTTTATTTTTTTATTTTTCTTGCACAATTTTAAAGGTGAGATTCCCTGAGTATTGAATACGTTGTAGTCCTGGACTGTAACTATTAATCAAGAACAGGCACACTGGCTGGAAAGAGTTTTCTTTTTAAATTAGTTGGATGAATACTTGAATGTTCAAAAAATCTTTTGCTCTTTTGCACATTAAAAAAAATATGTTACTCCTGCGGGAGTTTCAATCTTGGCAGATTTTAGACCCAAGAGAAAGGCTGCAAAGCGTCCCATCCGTAATTACATTCCTTGCTAGCAGTAGGGAAGGAAAAAAAAAGGAGATGAGAGATTAAAAGAGGGGGATACAAAAGCAGATGTCATTTATTCATCTCCGTTTCACAAGCAATGAGCCCAGAATCAGAACCCTCCTTCACCTGCAAAGAACATGAGAATTTAACGAAAAGGCTACTGATTGCCTTAAGATCTTATTTTATGAAGCTTCTTAGGTTTTGGGTTTGTTCATTTGAATTCAGATCTAAACAGCTTTCAGTTTATCCTGTATAATCAAAGGGAACAATTAAACATCCACTTGTATCTGGACTGGGAAGTATTTGTTCTGACTCCAAAATACACGTAATACAGGGCATTAGGACAAACCCATCCGAGAAACAGGCAAATGGAAAAAAAAAATTCACTGAGCAAGTTTAAGCATCAGTGTAGGCTAGGGAATGGTTAGCACTCCAGGATTTGTGTTTTTACAGAATAACATTTAACATATAGACTAATGAAAAAATTCCCAGGCTGCCTCTGTAATCACGGGATGTAATTGCCCCTGATTTTGAAACACGTGTGGGAAGAACAAGATAGAATGCTGTGCAAGAGAAATAAATATGAACCAAATTAGTAAAAAGTTAACCATTAAAGAGAATTTTAAAGGGAAAAAAATCCACATTTTATAGAGTACATTTTTAGCTGATGATGTAAGATTGTTCCTCCAGTAGGAAAAACAAAGAACGACTTACCAAGGAAACCCACTCTCCAAAAAGAGGAATTTCTTGTGCTGTTTCGAGAAAAACAATCTCAACGTAGTTTTTAAAATGTATTGAAGTCTCTTTTGAAGTGGACATCATGAAGGAACAGATCTGTTCCGCTGTTTAGAGAAAAGCACTTTGATACAGCGCTGTTTACCGAGTTCAAAAGAGAAAAAAACCCAAACTCTTCCCCAAATATAAGCATGTGGAAGGACTAAGACTTGACGTTTCTTCCTAACATGTTTTATTTCAGCATGCCCAAGCCTCGGCCAGCACACCTGTGGGGAGCACTTAATATACAGTTTCAAAGCTAACCTGAAAATGTTACACAAGGATTTCACTGATCAGGATGATCAACCTTCCTCACACCACTGCACAGACAAGGCTAAAATATGTATCACAGGCACATTTTAGTGACACTGGTTTAAGAAGGGAATTCATCAAGCATTCAGTCTATAATATGACTTACGAGCAGCTTGTTGCTCGCAACGGGTACCAGCAACTTCCATGAGGATTTAGACCTTGTACAGACAAAAGATAGGATTTGCCAAAACATGCAGGTACTAGCAGGCTGTAATCACACCTAAAATGCTGCTGGTGTTTATCAAATCACAGTTACACTAAATTAACATGTTATACCATCATGAGACGTCACCAATAAAATCAGTAGGATGAATATCCATTTCAGAGAGTCTAAATCTACAGCACAACAGGTCTGCTCCTTCAGTTGCTCTGGCTTCAGGGACCACTTCATTTTAATTATAACCTTAAAAACCAAAATTAGCTCCATATGGGTTCTCTGTAAACTAAATGCCCAGGAAAATTGCAGGTTACAGTTTACGGTCTGCGCTAAGCAGAGACACCTGCCCACGACAGTTGTTGTGGAACAAAAGCAGATGTCCTGAGCGGTCACACAGCCGGCAGCTTCCATCTCAACCCAGGGAAGCTCTTCTGCTCAGCATCTTTCCATGCAGAGGTAAGATGGTATCAGGTTCTGCTCTAAAATCATTTGCTTTTGTCATACGCCGACTGTCCCCTCAAACTTACCCAAGCCCGTTGCAGCTCTAAGGAGAATAGGAATCCCAGTAGATATTGGTCCTTTATTAGGAACAAGATTGAACTTTCTGTTGGCTCATGGATGTGACCAACGCTGCAACGAGTTATTACAAGCGCTTCCAAAACTTGCAGGTTTTTTTTCTTCTTGCATAAGGGAGAAAAACTCGGGTATAATGAAGACAGAACAGGTTGAACAACTGCTAAAAGCAGAGTTTTCTTGCTCACTAGGATAAAAACAGTGTAAAGCATTCCAAGAGACTAGGGCTAGAATTTTATACATTTAACTAAAAGATTGACTTGCTTAGATCTTTATCTAAGTTGCCAGTTATATAGCTGGACATAATCACATGGGTTTTATGCAGATTAAGTTTCTAAAGATAACCATGTGTAAAAAGTCTGATATAGATAACTTTTTTCTACTTTATTCCAAGATTAACATTATGGAAGACAAAGCCATAAAGAGGGGGTTTGATTTTAGGACTTCTCGGATAAATCTACAGCGTTTAACACCTACAAACATACCTAAAGTGTCCTTCTGTAACAACTCAATGTTTATTATTTAAGCCCATCCCCTCAAAGCACACAAAACCTACTGGGAAGTACTAAGCCCGAGTGGCTCTTAGCTGAGAGCTGATCAGTTCTTTGCAGACTTGAAACCTTAAGGTTTCCGAAAGTATTTTAAGTATCTAAAGATAAAGACAGATCCATACTAGTGCGTACGTGGGGTTTGAAAACGGCAAGAGTGGTCTCGTGTACATACTTAAAATACTCATAAAACCTGGCCCTTTGTTCTTACACATAAGGTTACGGAAGATGCAGTGAAAAATAAGTAGCAAAGCTAAAACACCTCACTACCTGCTTTTTTAAGCCTTTCCTGCCTCCTCCTCCTTCTCCCATTCTTTCCCTCCCTCCTTCTTGTCCTCAGTTTCATTTACTCACTCCCACCCTGGCTTTCAGCTGCAATTTTGCACACAAGTGTATTCGTAGATGTCTTGCTACACTAGCTCTGGAAAAGGAGAAAAGAACCGTTTACATATCAGGTTTACAACATGATGGATACATTTAACACAAATGTTTTTATATCAAAAATATGCAAATTTAGAGAAAGGAGGTACATTACATTTCTGTAATATAATAAAAATGGAAGAGAATTTGAAAGGCAGTAGAGAAGTACGCAAGCAAGCTGAAGGCAGAAAGCAAGCAAGCAAGCATGAAACTATATTAAGAAGCTAATACATATTTAAGGTGATATAACTACTAGAAGTAATTCAACATTTGAAAATGCACAGTGTGTGTATGGATGAGCACACAAAAGCAGCTCACAAAGGTAGAAACCAAAGATTCTCCTACTGCTGAAATCAAAGAGATTTTTTAATATTAATTCACAAAGAGCAGATTCATATTTTCAGGTGAGTTTTCCTTCAAAAGATGTTTGCGTGTTCATTTGAGAACAGTATTATACATTTTTCTCACTTGCTGCTGGTTTACGTGTCCTTATCAACCATTCTTACTCAGACCAATATAATCAGGAAGTCAAAGCAAGGAAGTTTGAGTTGGCCTAAAGGTCAAACATGTACAATCAGCTTCCTATTAAAACAACAAAACTGCAATAACTCACGTATAATTTCTGGCCTTCATCCTTCTGATGAAGCTGAAGATTTCAGACGTTCAGCAAACTCGGTCCTTTCTTTAACCGAAACACAGAATGAGAAAACAGAGTTATGCTAACAATTAAAAAAAAAACAAAACAAACCAATCCCAACCCATAGCCAATTCAAACTTCATAAAAGTCTAGTCTTTCACTTCGCTTTTTTTCTTAAAGGATTCAATGCAAATCATCATTACTCTTTTTAACATAACACTGATAATATCATTATGACCAATGCACCAGCAAATAGAGACAAGTTTTGCCTTTATAAAAAGAGCAGAGTCTCAATGAAACCAAAAAGCTGTCGATCAACATTCTTACCTCTTTTTAGTAATTCAGTATTTGACAGATGCCAACAACCTGAATTAACATATAACACACTGATATTTGTTACTGTGGTTTCTTTTGTTCCTCTCATATAAATCGCATCCAACCTGCTTACTTTCCACCCTCAAAAGCTACACAAAACCTCAAAAATATATTTGTATCTACTTTTTTGGGGTACTCTACTTAGAGGCACAGAGGTTGAGCTCAAAAAACGAAAAATAATGCCTGTCCCAAGAATATTACCAAAAAAGGAGCAGATTTTTGCCCTCTCCATTTATACTGAGTTGTACTTTACTTTAAACACGAACTTGCTAAATCACAAAGATATGAAAACATAAGCCACGGTAGCAAAGTCCATCTCTAGGTGAGGACATGAACTACATCAATAGCCTAGGCTTATTGAACTATCAAAAGTAAAACACTGCTATTTCATTAAAAGGTTTAGAAATGTACTCAGCTAACAGAGATTCCAACAGGCTTTCATTAAACTTTTCTTCCAACAAATCAGTATTTCCAGACCAAAATACCACTCAAATTATTTTTATAAACACCTGAACCTTTCTAATATATTTCATTCAATGCTAATGGGAATTAAATGTGCACAGTCCTGAGATACTTAGTTTGCATGTTCATAATGCTCGAAATACACTGAAGACTTATGACTCACACAAAAACAACCAAACAATGTAAGAATAATTTATTCTCTACTGTTTGAACTAAATTAGAGCATGGACAACGAAGAATGTTCTGGGATTTTTTTTAATGGGAAGTTTCCTCACGAGAAAGTGTTGACATTGAAACTTCAGTAGATGGAACCTGACTCAACTTGAAATGTGTGCTTTGTGTGTTGTCTGCTTAATACAATGATTACAAATAACACAGTCTTCTCAGAATTTAAGCAGAGCACTAGAGGCCCAACTCCTCAACAGTTGAAATCTCAGTAGCACATTGCAATATAATCTGATGCCAAGACATCAGCCTCTACTACTGCAGTCTCACCAGCGCTGAGCAGAGGTGAACAATCACTTCCCTCAACCTGCTGATAACACTAACGCAGGCAAGGATGTCACAGGACTTCACACCAGGAGCACAATGCTGGCTCTCATTCAGCTTGTTGTCCACCAGGACCCCCAGGTCCTTTTCTGCAAAGCTGCTTTCCAACCAGTTGGCCCCCAGCATGTGCCTGTACACGAGGTTGTTACTCTCCAGGCGCAGGTCTTTGCATTTCTCCTTCTTGAACCTCATGATGTTCTTCTCTGTCCACTTCTGTTGAGAGCCCTCTGAACGGTAGCACACCTAGCTGGTTTATCAGCCACTTCTCCTAGTGTTGTATCATCTGCAAACCTGCTCGGTGGACATTCTATCTCATCATCTAAGTCATCAGTGGTGACATTGAGCAGCACTGACCCCAGTTTCAACCCTTAAGGTGCACCACTACTGACTCACCTCCAAGTGCACTCTGTGCTGCTGATCTCAACCCTTTGAGACCAGCAGCTCAGCCAGTTTTAAATCCACCTCCCTCTCCATTTATCCAGTCCATATGTCATCAGTTTGTCTATTCGATGGTCTTGGAGACAGTGTCAAAAGCTCTCCAAAGTCATGATAAACAACACTCACTGCTCTCCTTCAGCCACTGGGCTAATCATTTCATCACAGTGGGCTACCAGGCTGGTCAAGGTTATTTTCCCCCTCATACATCCACGCTGACTACACCCAATTACCTTCTTGTCCTTAATGTGTTTGGAAATGGTTTCCAAGAAGATTTGTTATGTCCCCTTCCCAAGGGACAGAAGTGGGGATGACCAGCCTGTACTTCCCCAGATCCTCCTCCTTGCCCTTCTTGAAGATAGCAAGGAAATTCACTTGCTTCTAGTCCTATGAAAGCCCCGCAGGTCACCAGGACCTTTAAAAACTTATTGAGAACATCCTTGCAATGACATCATTCAGCCTTCTCAGCACTTCAGCTCCCATGGGTTTGTCAACGTTGAGTAGTTTCTTTGAACATTCCCTAACTTGATATTCTCATATCAAGGGTAAGTCCTCTCTGTGCCACACTTTTCCACTCAGGGGGCTGAGATTGCTGAGGACAAATCTGACCAGTTTTGGTCTTTTCCATGTCCTTGGTCATCCCGTCCCCTGCCCCATTCAGGTCCACATCTGCCCCAGCCTTTCTTTTGCTGCAGATACACCTATAGAAGCACTTCCTGTTGCATTTATGTTCTTTGCAAGACTCACCTCCCAATGCACTTTGGCTTTCCTAACCCCATCCCTGCATGCTCGGTGTCGCTCTGTTCCTCCTGGATCACCTGTCCCTGCATCTGCCTCCTGTGTGCTTCCTTTTTATGTTGGAGTTTTGGCAGCAGCTGCTCATTCAGCCACACACACCTCCTGCCACTACCACTTCATTTCCTGCATATTGGGATGGACCGTTCCTGAGTTTGGAGGAGGTGATCCTCGGCAAGCAACCAGATCTCCTAGAGTCCTCTTCTCTCCAAGAGTGTCTTACATAAGAGTGTTCCAAGCAGGCCCCTGAAAAAGCCAAGGTCTGCTCTCTTGAGCTTCCATAGCAGCGCCTTGGTTGTGTGAGCCACGTCTGTGATCCCAGTGAGATCATTACCTTACAGCTTCATAAAGTTTTCTCATTCCTCCTCTTGTTTCTGTTCCACACTGTACAATACCGTACGGGCACTTCCGATCGATATCCCCAGGAAAAAGTAAGAGCTTCTCCCGTTAAGCCATCTTCTTGGCACTTGCTTATTGCTGTGCAGACACTGAGGTGGGGCCTCCTTCAGCCATGGCTTGCAATTTTCAAGGTTTCTCTCATTCACATCACCCTGCACCCTTTGCCTGCCAACCTGGTTCACCAATTCATCCACAAGCAAGAGGAAGAAGCATACTTTGCCCTTAAGAAGCGTAAAAGCAAAGCAGGCTAGAAATCAGTGGTAGCACTGCTGTATTACCCACCAAAACTGAATGGTTTGGTCATAGTCGCTCAAGAGTCTGCAGCAGAGACACGAACAGAATCCTCAGATACTGCTGTGAAGAGCAGGGATTTGTCCGTAAGAGCAGTTTCCTTTCTTCCAAAATATGGCTGAAGCACAAGCATTAGTTTGCAGGCTTAAGATTTTAAAAGCATTCCTGGTTTGTTTTTGAAAATACACATACCTGACCTGATGGTGAAATGGAGTTACAAGTAACATCCACTCACCTTCTGGGAACAGTACCATACAGTACCAGATGCCTAATGATTTTATATCTTCCCCATAGGAATCTGATAGCTGTGGATACAGATGAGATGAGATACAGGTTCAGGCAAGTATGACAAAAATCTGATTTTCATTAGTGCTGAGACATTCTGCCCTTCTGGACTTTCATGTGGGTGGTGGACACTTAGCTAGTCCATAAATCAGAAAGGCATTCCTCAGTTTCTTATGTTCTTTTATTGCAGTTCCTTTCTTTAGGCAACTTGAGAAAGATGTTGAATACATACCCAAGTAGCACTAAAATATTCTATTGTCATAACCTCCTGATATATGGCTTGCCAGTAGTGCAACATGTAGACATTCATCAAAGATGTACTATGTTGCGCTGGTTCCCTTATGCGAAATGAACTTTCAGTCAGCTTTACAAACACTTTTTTTTGGTCCTAAACTACAGTAAAATCTGGCTTTTAAACTTAAAAAAAAAAAAAAAATCAACATTTATTTTTGATTATGTGAACATATTGTTCCAAACTGGCAAGAACTGCTCATTTACATCTTTTAATATAAACAGAATGCTGATCTATAGTAAACAGTCTTTATTACAAATAAGAACGTGCTGTTAATTAGAAAGAGAGACCCTCAGTTCTCTGCTAGCCTGAGTGGGATGAACCACAGATTTCTATAAAGAGGATGAATTACAACTGCATCCCATCGAACGGAGCACTTCTGAACAAACAGTTGTGCTGCAAGATCTCTGAAACCTAATTTTGGCCTCAAAGCATTCGGGAGTAGGGTGGAGAGGGTTTTTGAGCAATCTGTTATTTGAAATAAATAGCTCTGAAAGTGCTTACAGCTCCTCAAAGTAAAACATCCTGGGGCCAAATCCTACTGTCCTGAGTGGAAGCAGAAATCAGTGAGAGCAGACCAGCCTTGTTCCTCGGCAGATTTAACTTTGAGATTCGGAAGAGGGGAGGGCAGACCAGCTCTTAACTTCAAAACTGCTCAGATGAGGAAATTCTTTAGGATTTGTCACACACAGCACGTATCAAAGTCAAATGACTTAAATGCATTTGAAATTCTATCAGAATTGAAGAGTAAGGTTTTTAAATTCTAGATTACAGCTCACTGCCTTCAGAGGAACTCACCTCTTAAGTAATCCTGTATCATTTTTCACCCAGGTCATTTTTCCAGATTCCAGACTTGCAATCAGTGAGGACATCTCCTAAACTCCAGTATAACGAGGACAAAAACCACAAATCAAAACCCTCTCCAGACAAGCCAAGTCTGAGAGAAAATACTAAAGAAGAGGGGAAAAGCAAAACCTTTCGTTAACATGAGAGCTCCTGGTTTGTAGCCGATTTTGTTAATGCCTATAATGTTAGAAATACCAAGCCTTTCCCTCACTAAAAAACCATGTCTTTGATTTCATTCCCTCTTGGGAATATTTTGGGGGAGAAAAAAAAAACCTCTCACTGAACGAATTTGTAAGATATAAACTACACTTGTTGCAGTGCTCGTTTTGAGCCTGAGGATAAGCCCCCCCACCACAGTGTTACTGGAAAATTGATTTGATTTTTCTTCAATTATCTCTTCAAGCAAACAAGGAATCCCAAACTGGCCGTCAGCTAAGCAGCCTTCCCCCACCTCTTGAGAAAGAAGACAACGGTGCACGCACGTTTCTGACTTACACAACTTCGGATATAGATGATCTGCGCCGTAAACTTTTGTGCCGCATGCAGTTATTCCTACGCTCCCTGGCTTCATAAATAAACAAAGTTTCTGAGCCTCATCTATGCTTGGAGAACCTGAGGAGAAAACAGTTTTACGAATGACACGGGTGACAAGGGACTTGTAGTTCTGGCTTCTTCAGAAATTTTAACCGCGTGAGAACAACCATTGAATCCCAATGAGGCCCAAGTTCAAAGAAGTTCCTGTACCTGCACTTTTGACCTCAACAGACTATGAAAACTTTGCTGAACTAAACACAACAAGAGACACTGAAACTAAGCAGCTAGAGGGGTCCCTCTCATCCACTATTGCACTGATTATAGTGCTGATTATTATTTTCTCTTTGGTAATGACATCTCTAGTAACCTACTGTTTTCACAAGTGGAAACTGAGAGGTAAAAAACTGCAGAAAGCACAAGAGGAGTATCAGAAAGACCACGAAAACAGCATTTTTCAAAGCACGCCTGGACTAGTTTCATAAAAAAAAAAAGAGGGTCCATCACAAAATACTCTTGCATTACCTGAAAATAATAAAAGAACAGCAACTATGAAATTTCCAAGCAAATATATCCTTGTTTTATCTTATTTATAAGAGTTGTTAGCAGTTTGGAGATTTCTTACAGCTTTATTATAAATATATATTTATATATTTAGTCTCATTTGTGCAGAGTAAAACCAATGCAATCACATATTTTTAATCTCTGTTGTCTAACTAAACCAGTCAATTTAAATCTGCTGCTCGCACTCTTTCAAAAATCCACTGGCCTGTGGAAAGCAAAAGGTCAGACTTGGGTTAACACAGGCAGTGGGGCAGATTTTGGTTAATGCAAACCAACACAGCTGGGGAAAAAAATAAAATAAAATAATCAGTGGAATTGTGTTGTCTTGCACTGATCTAATCATCTGCCTTACGATTTTGATATCCAGAGTATTAAGCAAATGGGATCCCTGGATCCTCAGCAGTAGCAGCCTGGCCCTGACAGCCGGTAGCTGGAGAACTCTTCATGTCTTTGGCCAAAGTTCCGCACAGAAAGCGTGCGGGAACGAGCCCTATATAAAGGCAGAAAGTCACATTTCTTTCCTATAAGGTTCAGTGCTGAGAGGTGCTAGTGGCATTCCAACCATATGTGGATTAAAGACTTCCAATGTTAGTGGAACTTAACTTACCAAGGAAAGAGCAAGCCTAACATGCTTTTTAAACTGGGCTTGCAACTATTTTTAAACCAATTAACAATGGTGTGTTTCTATTTTCATAGCCTGTAATAATATAATCACAGAAAAGTGACAGATCTCTTGTGAGTAGCATATATAATATTTTCTAACAAAGTGATGGATGTAATATTAATATATGTAATTGTTTTAAAAAGTAGAAAACATGTACAATTACAAACAAAACCCCTGCTCAAGTATATAGCTTGCTTGCAATTACCATGAATGCTGTATGTATTTTTAAACAAGCTATAATACTGTGATGATGCTGTAAACTTACTTCTGTAGGCAAAAAATGTTCTATTTAAAAATGTCAAGAAGGATGTAAATGTTCTTAAAGTGCTATCAACCAGAAATATGAATTCGCACAGAATATTCTGAAGGATTCTGTTACATGCTACAGATATATTTTACAAACGTATTTATGGATCATAAACACTAGTCTATGTGAGAGCAAACAGTACTATTTTATTACAAAATAAATAAATGAATAAATAAGCAGTGAACATCCACGCCCAGAAGCTGGAAATTTTTTTAAGGTGCTCTGACCAATTCTATAGGTAATTCGAAAGAGGACCTAATGCCTTATGGACAGAAGGTACGTACTGCCCAGACTCTGCGCACACAGATCACACAGCTGCCAGTGCAGGCAAAGACTTCCAGCATCAGCTGTGGAGGAAAAAGGAACAGCTAGCTAGTTGTATAAAAACAACGCAAATGCAGTGTTCTTAAGATCAATATGGGTATTCACAAAATTAAAAAACATTTTTTAAACACAGTGGCATTCAGAATACCAGCTCTGTTGCAGGCAGCAACAATTTGCACGGTGTCTAGGTTAGCTCTGAGTGGAGACAATAAAAAGTCATTCTCTGAAAACCATACTGAATAGCAATAAAATTACAATTTGAAGAATGCAGGCATATTTCACAATGCCTTAAAAATACCGAGCTGGAAGCACGCCAGGTCTTGCTGGCGTATATATGTATGGTTCGGAATAACTGCACTGAAAGCTACAATTCAGGTTTTTACTGAAGAAGAATCTGGGCGCTTTGTCAGGTAACAATTTCGCAGGGGAACATGATCCCTACCAGCCACTGCCCTTGTCCTCAGTGCTGCCAGTTGAAAACTTTTGTCAGGCTCCCCATTTGAATAAATGGGTTCAGCTCCTCTTGGAAGCTGATCAAACTGGCTACAGTAAAAATACCAACACACACAAACAACTGACTCTTGCACACAACAAAACCAAGACTGGGAGATGGATTTATAAAAGGACCATAGCCCCAAGGGGGCCTGAAGCTTTTTAGATTTTAATGTAGCTTCAGAGAAAAAACTCAAGATTAACGTAAGGACTACTGGACCAGCAGGACCTGGCACTAGTTGACCTCGCTCGAGCAGGGGGTTGGACCAAACGAGCTCCAGAGGTCCCTTCCAGCCTCCACCACGACACATTTCACAAGTGCCTGGAAGTCAGTGTTCAAACATGTTTGTCTTTGTTCCCAGTTCATATCCAGGCAAGTTAATTGCACTAAAACTTCATTCCCCTTCCAACATGTGCTAGTAGCCTATTGTGAATGAGATGGAAGTTTATCCTAGAGGAGAAACAAATAAAGTTCCATGACCCAACAGATGGTTAGAAACAAGATTAAGGAATGACTGAGTCTGGAAGTCAGGGTCATTTTCATACAGAAAAAGCACAAAATAAAGCGGAAATTACATTGCTGCACTCCACAGGAAGAATATTATTTTATCTCAAGGGTCAGTTATAAATTCTATCATCATGAAACCAGTTATCAACATACACATAATATAAACCAATGCATACATGGAAGACCCGCCTGTATTTGTACAAAGTTCAGAGCAATAAACTCTGCGACATAACAAATCATTCAGAAGATTAAATAACACCACTATGTGTAGCACGGAAGCTAGAAAGCAAAAGCTCTGAAGTACTTTTAATAGGCAGATTGATTTGTTTCAGTACTACAGCTGTCCACCAGATGAATCACCCTCGATCCATCTCCCTCCTTTTATACCCGAGCAAGCACAAACAAGGGAGCAGATGAGTAAATATTTCTTGATCACAGTTTTAGGGTGTTTCTTCGGATCAAAAGAAAAAAATCTACTGCTGAGGAAGGTGGATGGGGGGAGCTCCTGTGAGGGGAAAAAGGAAGAGACATGATCTACTTTTTTTTTTTTTTTACTATGTCCTCCATGTCAGAATTTTTAGATCTCTAGTGTCAAACACTGCAGGATTAGAACATAAATTATTTAGAGACTCAGATCATTCATTCCATTGTACACTCCTAATAGCTGCTACAAGAAAGCAGAAGACAAACACTCAGATCTCAGAGTCATTCTTGATAAAAAAATGAAAGAACTGTAGTGAGCAGTAGAGAAACGCATGCAGACACAAGCAAAATATGCTTTGATTTTTCAGAGAAGCTATCTGAACTGTCTTTGGAACATTTATGCAAACAAACAAGAACTATACAGCCACTGTGCTGCACAAGTATGAATACTATTTTACAGACAAACATTGTCAAATGCTTAACCCAAATAGCTCATAGTTCAATGTATCTACATAAAAGCTTGACAAGAGTTGCAAAGAAATATTTCAGTATTTCTAGAAAGCATCTAAGTACTGAAAGCAAAAATATCGAAATATCTTCTTTTGTTCATAAAAATAATCAATTTACATTTAGAGTCCTGGAACTCACTTTCTGTGGTTTTCTAAGGACTGAAAGCTGTGTTCACTGGCAAGAACAACAAAATTACATTTTCAAAGGATTCCATTCCTGATCACCACTTCTGGATCCGACAGCCCTTTTGAGACTTCACATGGAGTAACAGGCACCTCTGCCTGGTGTTGGGCAGGTTGTGAGAGACTTGGAGAGACTCAAACAGGGAGTACAGTCCAAAGCAAATAAGAAACAGAGATGCAGTATCTAAAAAGAAAAGGTTTATAAGATTGGAAGGTAGGAGATTTAAAGGATTTAAACATTTACAAGGATTATAGAGTAACAGGAAGCAAAAAACTGCATTCATTATATAAGTAGCTACATAATCTGTGACAATTCAAAAGTTAAAGCCAAGCTTAGGGGAATATTTTGGATGAACTATTAAACCTGCTGTTTACAAGAAACCAGAATAAATTGCACCAAGGCAGGGAGGATAACTAGTTTTGAACAACTTAGGCCTGCATTATGTTTTCACTTGGGGCTTGATGTGCTCAGGATCAACTCCCAATGAAATCACTCAAGGTAGGTTTTAAGCACCAAAAGGCAGATATTGGCTAAAACAGGAGGACCTCTACCTCTGTATCAGGTTTTCCACTGATTTGTGGGAAGTAAAAACAAGAGGCTAAACAGCCCTCAAGCACTCTTAAAACAAGATACAGCATACAAAAGAAAAAAACTACATGAGTATACAACACAAAACCAACTTCAAGAATACATATTCTTGTCCCAAAATGGGAAAACAGAATGCAACAGTAAGATTTAATCCTACTTTCTCTGTAAGAAAAATTCAGTAAGAGTTCGTAGATAAGGATATTCCTTCAAGAGTTCCGCAGCCTTCAGAGATCTAAGTGCACAGAAGTCAGGAAACGAGACTGATGAGAGTCGGTAACTTCATGACTCACTCAAGTCCAACGGCCCCAAGGTTGCTGCAAGAGGGACACGAGCTCTTGCTGTCAGCACTGATCAGCGAGGTGGCTGCCTTTGTGCCCACTGACCAGCACATCTTTTGAGGCTGCAACAAAGATGATTTCATTGTCTAACCCACCGAGATCCTCAGCATAAAGCCATTTTATTTGGATGCGTACCGAATACCAATCTTTCGCCCAGATATATTCTCTGACATACAGTGACTTGGCCATCTTGGAAAATCACAGAAAATTACAACAAATTCCAAAGTACATTCAAAAAACAGTCAAAAATATTATTTGGCATCTTATTCCAATTTTAGTCTACGTTGTTTTTTCTGTTCCCAGAAACCTATCCTATATAAGTTCTATGATTAATTTATCATCATTTCTTGTCCTGTTGGCATCCTCAGCCTTGTTGATTAATTTTTCTTATAGTCTCATTATTTCAGTTCTATAAATACCCCATTTCATTTTAATCCCTTCCATAGTTACTTCACAACCTTCTTTTTCTCCTCCACCTGGGGCTCTCGCTTCCAATTTAACATGACACAGTGGGCAAAGATTGAGCTGAAATCCAGTAATTATACCTCCCTGCTCTGAAAAACAGAATCATTTATTTTTCTTATGGATGGAAGCAGCTGTGAGCTGCTCTGAAATCCCACAAGCAATCCCACAAAAAACCAATACTTTTTACTTGTCAGATTAATAATAGAAAGCGTTAGTTTCCGTAATTTGAAAAACGTATCGAGCTGGATTACAATATATTGCAACATTTGTGTTTAGGGAGAATGAAGGGTTGAACCATAACCCAGACGCCCACATACTGGGCATATCTGCTTCCACCTGCAAGAATATTAAACCACCACCCAATTCATCACTGACAACACAGGTTACATCCACAATCGTTGGCATTCAGTATGTGACTGCCCGCAGATGACTCTCCCAGTTCTTTATGTCCTTGAGTTACGTTTACTACCTTCAGGCTTTACATTTTCTGACCTTTCAGCCTTTGCCATAAGTTCCTGGGATCCTCTGAAGGTTTTGGAAAGCTTTCAAGTGCTTCTCCTATATGTGTAAGCACATCCTGAAATAAAAAAAGAACATGAAAATTACCTGGTTTTGCATCCCTGACATTTCTTCTGTACTGTATCACAGTCCTACCACTGACAGCCATATCCAGTCCCTAAAAAGCAACTAGGTAGGCACAGTTTTGCTGGACTTTTAAAGCATCCTGTTTAAAAGCTTTGTCCAACAGTGCAGTCAGTGATCCGCCCCATAAAGTAGGTTTATTCCCTAAGGAGGAAAAGGAAAAAGCAGCTGGCCATTTCAGGGAAGCTGGGAGAAAAGAGAAAAAAATGAAGCCTCACTTGAGACTGAAGTTCTCACATCTTAGGTACAGAGTAAATGGGAGTCAAAAATCAGGACACTGGCATTATTAGGTTTAAAAAAAGAACACGTGGTAGAGTGCACAAATTCCCACCCTGCTCACAAACACAGAAAGATCTTGGGGCTTCCAAGAGAACCACTTATTCACTGCTCAGAGACAACCCGCTTTCAACCTGACTCCCTTCCAAAAAGAGGATAGTTCTTCCTTCAGGAAGATCATCCTGAGGAACAGCCACAGAAGGCCTAAGGAACTCCCTAAGTTCCAGCTCATGGTGCCTACTGTCTATTTCAGAAGTATTTCCTAAAAATAAAGCTTGAATCTTTGTGACAGCAGACACAGACAGTTCTTCCAAGCAGAAATCTCAGTGTATCTGTGAGGCCTCAGCCTCCACAACGTGCTGCAGCATCCTATTCTGACACCCTACACCAAAGGATGAATAAGGAGGACTAGTATGGCCACAGTTACCTACTACCACATCATTTTGTTATTTACCATTTTGTCTTGGACAGCCCACCAGAAAACAAACTGTGGAAAAATAATCAAGATGTACCCAAAACAATTCTAGGACATCCTGGGAAAGACCTTCAGCTTATATAAATCAGGCAAGCTCAAATAATTTGATTGGTATGTTAGTATCAAGCATTTTGTTATAGATATGGAGGCAAATTCTATTTTGACTTGCACTGCATTCAGGTCAGTCTCATCTCATTGCCATAAATCAAGGGAAATCTCACAGATTCTTTAGTTACAGTATGTATAATATGTACCACAACTTTTTTAATAAACAACATTTGCTTACTCTGGAGTAAATCTGTTCTTCCAGTTTCTCTTGGATTAGAGCACTTTCTATTAGAATCTTCTTCCGTCTGAGAAAGGTAATCTTGGCTAGCTCTGCTTTCTTCTTCTGACAATCAGGGCACACTGAAGATTCATGCAGTTGAGTTCCTGTCACCTGAAAGATGAGACTTTACTGCAATGAGCAATGTCTGTCCCAGCAAGGTGGCCACTCCACTAAGAACAAGCAATAAGAATACAGATACTGCCTGGAGACAAAGCTTTGCTTTTGTAGGCAGTTTTAAGTTATTTCATAATCTTCAGCACAGTATCATCTTCATGAGCCTGTCTGAATGTTTTCACACTAAATATATTTGCTTTTCCCCAGGTATTGCCCCTTCCAGCACTGGTAACTTAGTCCTTGTATCTCAGAATCACGGCACTGATCTGTAACATAATAGGGAAAGTTTTCCTGATGCTTGAGATTGCATAGACATTTCTGACTTCTTCCACAGATACTGTAAGAGTCAAAAAAAAATGGTCATGTTATTGCCAAGCAGCACATCAGTGACCAGCCAAAACCAACTGTGAGGATACAATTATACTGGTCAAAAAAAAAAAAAAAGTTTTAATTAGCATAACTCATTTGACCCTGGGTGGATGCTCAGTAGAAATTGCCATTTTTGCCAGTTTAAATCTATACATATTTTGCTAGTGTTAAATACATTTAGAGCACCACCAGCTGCTAGTTACTCTGGCTTAATGAGTACCTGATGCTCCAGAAGCCAGCCTGTGCATACTAACCAGTCTTACACAACAGCAAATACTCCAATTCCCAAAGGCTCAATTAAGTTAAATTAACACGTTTTACTCCACATTTCAAATACCTGATCATCACAAGTCAGTAATGGCAATTGTTAACCAGATAACTGCTTGTCTGTAATGAGACTATAGCATCAGCAGTGTTCCTGTGCTGACAGTATACCTAAGGCCTTAAATACCAAATTATAAGAGGTTATGATCATCTCTACAAATTCTAAGAGGTAAACAAACTGAGGCAACTAGTTCAAATATCTACATGCAGCTCTGAGTCAGAATACAAACAAAATTCTACAGTTTCCTCTGTAAGATAAACAATACTACTTATTAATTCCTACATTAGTTTATCCACCAAGAAATCTTAAGCATACTTAATAGCATTACACAAATCCCAATATCAATAATTTTATCTGATTTAATTTACAGAGATTCCACCTGGCTACACAAACACAGTAAGTTGCTACAAAAGCAGTGGAATCAATCCTAGAAAGTCACATCTGAAGTCTCTCTGTCATCTTCCTTGATTTCTTCTCCTCTGCATAAAAATGTTATTATGTGGAGGTAAAGACAGAAGCAAATAGACATAGCAGTCACAGTTACTTTTCTTAGAAAATGTATTACCACACTTGTAAGACAAATAAAGAGGCAGTAAAAACTCTACAAAATTTGGATGGTGGGTGGGTTAACATTTATACAATAGAAGAATGCAGTTGCAGACAGCTGAAATTTCAAAACAATTTAATCAAACAGGAAGCGTGAAATAATCATCACGTCAGAACCAACTTTAAAAGTATTACTCCCTGCTCACCTGACAGAGGCTTTGCAGAGGAAAACATTCACGTTTACTAGGCTATATGGCAATAAATTAAAGCCAGCAAACACGATAGAGATAAAACAAAATAAATTACTACTATTCAAAGCTCATCTTTTGTTTTATCAGAAATACCTCCCCAGCTGCAGACATTCTATACCAATTTCAAACAAAATACAGACATTTGCCAAGGCCCGGATTTATGGGTAAAGGCATCTATAGGCAATGGTCACTACTCAGATCCACATAACCTCATATTCACATCCATCTGCAAGCACAAAGCAAGAATGCAAGTATCAACAGCCAAAAAAAATACCAGTCTCAAAACTCAGAAGCAGAGCCCAAGGGAAGAGCTGTGGTGGGAAAGAACACTGGGCTGGTGCAAAAGAAAAGCACTGTGAAATGCATTAAGATGATCCAGAGGCTTCTTAATAAAAGAACGGATGTAAACAAGATCCTATAGGACATGCTTTAATCCTTAATTTTACCTAATGTCTAAGAAAGCTGGGAACAGGGCAGAAGGTTCTGCCTTTGGAATACTTTCAATACTGTAGTCACAAAGCCTCCATAATAAAATAAAATGCTGAATACTTTTATAAATAACAGGTGCAAACATAACCAAAAAATAAAACTTTTGTCTTCAGTTGATCCAGGGCTTATTGTGGTCTGCAATAACTGATCATCGCAGTCTCACTCAATCACACAAATCATTATTTTATCACCAAACAATATTTTATAATGATTTGATTATTTACTGGCAACCGTTCTGCAGTAGTGTCTAAAAACACGAGAAAGGTAAATCTTGAGATACCAAGCAAAGTATCTCTTTCAGAGGCCTGAGAGTGGCATCAGTAAGGTTTGCCTGATTTGATCCTTATATTACAGCTTTTTTTTTCTAGTGGTTCTCCGAAAAGCATAGGCAAAATCTACTTTTTTTTCCTTCCTTGCAGTACCTGTTTAACAGTCTCTCTGATATTTTTCAGGCGGATTCTGTTAATGAGCTGATCAGGAACAATGCAGTTCAAATCACTTGTCTCCCGTTTCTTTGCTGTGAATCCAGGCTGCAGCTTTCTTGACTTGCCACCGTCTGCCTGCTTAGAGCCCAGCTGCTGACGCATCTTGCTTATCTTAACGGTGCAAAAAGACCGAAGAGCATCCAGTTCTCCATCTAATAATTCAGTAGTTTCTGTCAGGCATAAATCAAAACAAAAAAGCGTCAATTACTGCATCAGGGAAAGAGAAGAAATACTAGTCTTATATCTGTGTGACCTCATAATATATTTAGCAAAAAAACAAACCAAATGTCAAGCCTAGAGGCAACAACTGTAATAAGAGCAGTGCAGAATTTTTAAAAAATCTGGATGATAACTGTAGGAACTTGCACAATTAATGTCTCTATGAATAGTCTCCAAAGAGGGAAGGGGATAAGAACCCTAAAGAATTAAGCTACTTAATGATGCAGCAGAAATATTTTAGTAAAACAAGTACTTAAATACTATGACATTAAATAAACTGAGTTTCAATGACTGTTTGATACAGATTTAGCTTCTTCCTGCCTGAAACTGCAACTTACTAAAACAAAATGAATTAACATTTAAAGAGAGCTACTCATCTAGTACCTCTAAGGAGCAATTCATAAGACACTGAACAACTAGAGGCAGAGTCTATTTCTAACTCTGGAGAACACCTCAAATATAATTGAAGCTCTGTAGGTTGTAGAATATAATTTCCTAAATACTGTATATGACTTTGTTTAAACAATATCTTTCACTCTTTTATCTTCTCTTATCCTTCCCAGCGGCACGAAATAATAAATAAAAACTGAGAGATTATACTTCAGATGGGCAGGTAAGGATGGATTTGCAACTTCATTCAACACTTAGTGGGAGATTTTCCACAGGCTTAAACACAATCAATACAGACTAGCTAACATGAGTCTTTGTGTCACAATTTCAGTATTTCACGAGCATCAGCTTATAATGATGCTGTGTAGTACTACGTGACCTTAAGACACCCCGTTGTTTTCACCTATCTAAAGAGGGGAGAGTACCTCTCTACCTTTATTGCACAGATTCCTCTTTTCTCTTACTAGTGAAGCCCAACTAAACACTTTAATGTGTGTAATTAAAGGAGAAATGAGGAGACAAAACATTTCAGGAAGCATTAGTTGAGGACTCGGGAATACCTCTGCACACAGCGTTCCCTCCTCGAGATTCTGCTCCCACAGCCAAAAAAGGTCAGAGAGCCAATAACAACTGCACAGGTAAGGTATGGTCACTTTGTTTTACCCCAAAGCATTCAGAAACAAATCATACCGCCCATTTAGCTAGAAAGTATGATGATATCATCCAAATAGTCCCTCCATATTGTCTGTTGCACTTGGTTTTGGTGATTAAACTCCGTTTTACATTTTCTAGACAGGCACTGCATATATCACTGCATATTCCAGGGTGTCTGGCTGGCAACTAGTGCATTGGCATTCCAGTCCTGCGGGGTACTCTGCCATAACCACCACACGAATCCCAAAACACCGAACAATATGAATGTAAAACTTTGCCTAAATATGCTGCAGTGAGTTTAGTCTCAAGTACACAAGATATAGCTGTGGAATTCTGCAAGAAAACCAAGTATCTCTTCAGAAATGTAGTTGATCTGTGTAACAGATGAGTGGATCTACAATTAAGACTAAGCCAAGCAGGAATCAGCAAGCTTTGCTTTATGGACAACAACAAGGAAAATAAGTGATTTAAGTGCAACTACCACTGTTCAGAATCAGTTATCATAAAGCAATTTATTCCTCCTTAGAAGATGATGTATCAAACTGAATAAAGACATAGTGATACTTTATAGACAGATGAATAACAATTAACAATACTTTAGAATGCAATTTAACAAAAAATTTCTCTTGGGTGCTATCATGAATATTCGAGTGAAAAACACCATTTCAATCATCAGGCCATTTTCCCTTACAATTGCTATGTAGAATCCCTGTAAAACTGTAAATCACGTGTCACTACCGGATTTAACCACACTAATAAAATACTGGCATATTCATTTATGCTGCACATAGAATGAGTAAAGAGATTTAAAAGCTACTATTGTGAGAGGAAAAAAAAAAATCTTAGAACAAAGCATTTACACACCCTAAGTTGAGTATTCAAATGCTTAAGTAAAACACATGGGGTCTGTTGAACTTTTTGTGACAATTTAATACCAGTCTAATTAATTCACTCAAGTTTCTCCTGGAATACAGAAGTGCATTTTAATTAAAAATTGGTTTCTAATAGTGCATGAATTGTGTGCTGCCATACACCCACCCATTTGATCATTTGCACCTACAGACATCAGAAGAAACGCTAAAGAGAACAGTTTTTAAACCTGACTGCACAACCCATTTCAAATAGTTCGTTCTTTAATATTAATTCATGTTTAGCAGTAAATAAGCTCAGAAAGAACAAAATTATCAAAGACTATAATTTTACTGAAACAAGAACAAAAAATGGTAAGTCAGCAGGCAGTTATATTCTGAAAAATCTAGTCTTTTAACTGCACATTAACTAGTTACACTTTCATATTTTCTTCTAAGTATACAAGGTTCACCTGTCCTCCAGCTGGAAGAAAAAAGATGCACACAAGAGGATCTATGCACGCACTTTGGTAGCTGGTTTTATTTCTCGTGTCTTTTATCTATTCCTTCTTTTCCATCTTTGAACTAGACATGCTCGAATGCTCTGTCTCTGTTTGCGGTGGCAGACTTAAATGTCACCGCATGTCTGTCTGCAGAGAGTCCCTGTCAGTGCCAATTACTGTTCCAGAAGTACATTTTTGCTGACGCTCGGTTGCCCCGAATCCCGCATTCCCACCCCCTCTTCGCTGGAGAGGAATGAGGCAGGAACAGGTGACAAGAAGAGCAAAACCAGACACCAGAACAGACACCGAGTCAGAGCAGTAAGGTCACAGCACAGAATATTTGGAAAGTAAAGCACAACAAACTGCACCAAGAAGCTGCTCAGATGACAGAAGCACTCAGTGTGTACCAACAGAGATTAGCTAATCTCCGTGTCTACATTCTAAACCCTGCTGTGTGGTTTATAACTAAGTGACCTACATAGATTTTGCTTTCTGTATGCAACCATATCTTTAAGTATGACATTTTAAATCTACACTAGTGCAGGGAGAAAAATAAAGAAAATCTTTATTGAGTTTCCTTTTCCTTTGATGCCAAATTTTGATTTAAAAGGAATTCAGGCAGGCATTTTGTTGTTATTACGCTCTACTAATACTCTATTTTAAGAAGAAAAAATGTAAACCAGTTAAAGGCGACATAATTGTGAAAGGCAGTAATTGATAACTACTCTTACTCTTCAGAAGATTTTTAACTCCACATCTCAAGATAACATTTTCATTATAGCATTTGTACAATTGAGTGCAGCAGTTCAGAGTAACACGCTGTCAGCCAGATTTGTGCAGATAACACAGAACTGATACAAATGGTCTGAAATATCAGCTTTTTTTTTTTTACAAATACAAATTTAAAGCAAGTAAAGTTCCTCCAGTATGCTGAAGGACACCTTCAGTTTCCACCAACATTAGTGAGACGGGCCAATAGTAAGAATCTTGCAGAATCCACGTCTTCTGGAAGAAACTCATTCTTTCCCAGTTCCATAAAGACATTAATGAACTTGAACTTTCTTTATAAGCAGGGGTTTCCATTTAGATGTTGCTGGTTGAGATTTCCCCATCTAGTGCACATTAACTCTACTTTATTTTACTGCAGAATCAGAAGCAAAGTCTGGAATCTCAGGGGCTAACTAGGTCTGTGGGAATCCCACCACGTGCACATTTATCAAGCAATAAACTTTGGTGCTGAAAAGCTCAGGAACAGGAAAGAGACGCAGTACAGACTACTAAATACCTGCTCCCTTCTCCAAACATAACAGGAAGATGTTTTCTCAATTCTTATAAATAGACCATCACTACTACTGTTTGGTAAGTCAATAATTAAATGCTTGGACATAAGAAAATTTGTGAACAAAATGAATATAAACTAGATCTACTCAGAAATACTCTGGACAAGCTGGGAAAAAAAAATCTGATACAGAAAAATAAGCACTTTTACTTCCCTCAGCACACACATATCTAAACACACATATTTGCTAGAGCCTTTCACCTTAACAACACAAACCACAAGTATTTGTTTGCCTGTATCCATACTGGCCTTTTTTACTTTTAGATTTCCCATCGCTGACACCACTATCATAACAACAATAATGGTTAAATCGGTAATATTGACTGAACTGTATTTCAGCCACAAACTTGCCTGATGCGGCTCAAACATTCCTATGCCTCTAGATAACACACATTAGGAGCTACAGCTCTCTCACTTTTGCCAGCAATAGCACAGTGGACAGACTGCAGAAAAATAAATGAGCAAAACATTTAATGTAGACACACCACAAAGGTGAGAGCAAACTTCTGCACACAGTACAACTCGGGAGTGGTAAACAATCCCACTTCAATTTTCAGATACATCCAAGTTGAAGAACTGCAGTTTCCTGTAGTAAATTTTAAAGCTGACTAATAGTCTTTGGAATAACCTATTATAATATATATTATATATTATTAGCATACAGAATTGAGGACTTACATTCATTTTGCGTTGCACTTGTCTAGCTAGTTGCTACAACAGTGGGGTAGAGGGTCAGAGAAGAGGAGGACTGAAGGACATCTATGACAGAAATTCCTCACTTCCCATGAGGCCAACATCTAGGTGTGTCTTCTTTCAGCCCACAAACAAAAAACTATGAAAAATAAGCATCGCATTCCAGAACATTCCCATATGCAAACCAGGATTTCCACCCCCTCACACCTATATCCACAGCAAAATAATAAAAATAATTTGGTTTATTACCTGAAGACAAATTCAAAAGTACCATGCATGCTCAGTGCATACGTCATTCATTCTGCTGAATTTACTGAGAGGCCTAACTGCGCAGCAATCTAGTTCTAGGTGAGCTCATCTTCTATTGTATTTAAAAAAAAAAAAAAAGCCCCAAGTTGATAAAATAAGAGGTTTGGGGGATACCAAGTACAGAATTATGAAGTCAAAGAAAAGCAGGCATTTATAGATGTCTTATAGATGTGCTGTGCTTATTTTGTTTATATGTTAATATTCTGCAATAAAAAAATGTAGTACATGGCTAAGTATGATTGACACTGATGAATTCAGGGAGAACCTGTCAATCCCATGACATTGTACTGTGTTTGCATGAAAGAAGCAAAAACCTGAACCTTGTTTTGCGCTCTTCACGTTGGTAGCAGTTGGAAGAGCTGTAACAATGTCCATGAGAAGTGCTTCGCTGCTACGATGACAAGTGCTAGGACAGCAGACAGACGACAACACATTGCTGCATACATGAGGGCAAGCTCATGAAACAGAACTGGCTACTCTAAGCCCATAAACCAAAGGCAGAACGTTCCTTTGTGCAGGGAAATTAAGAGGATAAAACCTTTCCAAGTGTAACATTCAAGGGAAAGCTCTGCAGTGATGGAAAACCTCCTCAACGTTCTACCAGTGCTTACAATTCATTCAATTAATCTGAACTCATCAGGTTTTTTCCAATTTCTCTATGAATCAAATGGTCACAAGATTCTGATGTATTTTAGGCAGACTCTCTCAGAGGAGCTCGCCAGGAGAAGCCTCTACTATAGATGAGATGATCTACATTGACTGTCTTCTCACTTGACTACATGGCATTCCTGGAAAACCAGTAACAAAGATAAATGCTGAAGATGAGTCAGGAACTCATAACATTGACTCACCACTGCCATGAATGAGCTATGCAATTAAGAATAGCCTAAAAAATGATCTCGGGTCATGTTTTCCTACAATATATGGACAGTTTGAGGATGCTCGTATGCAAATGCAATGCCATGAAGTACCTAGGCAGGAGGATCTCCTTGGATAATCAGTCTTACAGGTGACCTGCAAAACTTCAGAGTTCGTTCACTTTTCATGTATGTACAGACTGAGAAAGATGCCCCTTCTGCTTCAATTATTTTTTGCTCAACTACAGTTTTCTTGCTCTTTTTTAATTAAAAATAGTATCTCTGACCCACTTTTTAGAAAGACTCAAGTAGGACTTGCATCCCACCATCTGCTCTCAACAGTTGCTTGCATAACCAGCACATGCAAACAGGATCCTTCCTTCCTCCCTCCTCCTCCCTACACATCATTGCCTTGGTTAAAGCTGCTTCATTGTCCTTGCCAAAAATCTGTGCCCTGTTGCCTCCCTCAGGAACTAAAACACGGCAAATAAGTAACTCAGTAATTAATACAACCGATTAACAAGGGAAAAAAATATTTTACACAAATTCTGAAGTCGTAGTTACTGGGGCGGGGGGGGCGGGGAACAAACAAAAATCAAAACACCTCCACCACACTCCTAGTACCTGTCCAGCCAGAGAGAAAAAGAGAAAAACTAAACAGTCCAGTAAAATTTTGAAGATTACAGCTAAATTTAAGATGTGGATACATTTTCAATGCGTTTATACAGATCTTGTGATAATGCATCACTAGGATAATGTCACTATGTCAGGAAAACCAAAGCCATGTGTGTTATGGGAAACAAACTGCTTTCCAAGAAAACATAGAAGAGGAGCTTCATAATTAATTACCTGGCTAATTAAGACAGGCTAGTTATCTGTCTTAAGTTGTATATACAATTTAAGTCTAGTTAAATGTTTACACCACCTTTCAAAAGCAGCAAGAATTATAACGTCTACTAACATTACTGAACTCACCAGCATGAGTTTTGATGAGAGATTTGTCTTGCTTAATGTCAGCTGCTGGATTTTTCAGATCAATCCATTTTCCCATTACATCCCTTTCTACAGCTGCAGAAACCGCTACTTCCGACTGCTCATCTACATGGAAAAAAGGGAGCTCAGAACACACATGGTACAGAAAGCAGGAGTGCAGAAAAACAAAGCGAGAGGCAAATAATCCTCCACTTGAATGTGAGAGTTTTCTCTGTAGATGAAAGAGAAACCCCAACCCATAGGACTATACAAATATCAGTGATTTCCAGGTAAAAATCTGAGCAAGCTTCTGTCCCACAAAGTATCTTGTAGTGCTCATTTCTAATCACCCCACTGAAAGACAATACAGGATACCTTGAGAAAAACAGACTACTGCTTAGAGCTTGTTCACAAATTCAATTTTATCCCTAATGCTAATTTAACCTCAGTCTACCTCCTCCCTCATTCAACCCCATCACTTATTTTCAGCCTCTTCAAGTACCCTCAGGAGCTCAGGGGACCTGTCTCAAGGTATTCCAAGTGAAAAATAATGGTGAGGCAGGGGAAATTAAAAAAATCTGTATGAGCTCCCCATTCCCCAGCCTGCTGCAGCACAACTCCAGCTCTGCAGAAACTGAGGAAACAGCAAAGAAGCTAAAGGGAATAGCTGGGAAAAGACAAAAGACTTTAAAGGGCGAAAAAGTCACGCCATCACGAGCAAGATGCGTGTGGCATGGTCCCAGTTCAAAATACTAAGAACACTCAGGATGCACCTAATTTCTCTTTTTTCAGGATACTAATAGCAAACTCAGTGTGCTTATATAATACCAAGAAAATACATGTCCCTATGAGGACACCAGCATGACAGGTTTTCTATAGCTTTTATTAGTTATATATGCTGCTTTCAGTAAGATATGTACTGCAGCATATCTGTTTCCCAAAATATTTTTCTATTAATTGCTCCCTAGTTTCTCAGTTAACTGGCAGTACTCAGAAGACTCTGTAATTTTATGAAACATTAAGCTTGTAAAGATAAAAAGTAGTAACACTTATTAAAAACACTTCCGCGCACACAGCAAGGACTCCTCCTAGCATGTACTCCTTGATGTCAGAAATGAGGATTTCAGTGGTTAGACAAGGAATATTTTAAAACCCCCTTGTTTTATCTCCAGAAAAAAAAATGTTTATTAAAACCTATCATTTGTAAAAAACAAGAAACTTAAGCCAAACTGCTAAATCTATTAGATATTGTTCAATTATATCAATGTAGCACAAACTGACTAAGGCAATGATCATATCTTTATTCACATTTTGAAGCACTGATACCTAATGCTATATTCTGAGCTATGATAAACAGGGTTTATGTTTATGTATACATATCCAACAGCAAATTTTTCCTGCGTTGTTGGGATTTCATGCCTAAACAGTATTTTTAAAGGATTCCTAACGGTAACAGTGCTGGTTAATACTGCAGAATGAAGGAAAAAAAAAAACACCACAACAGTAACACATTGGATGGATAATGGACAGGAAGAACATCTCTACCAGCAATTTTGAAGTATAGACAAAGGTAATTATATATTGGTACATGCCAGTTGATCAAGTTGGCCTGAGCAGAACCAGATTACAAGAGTAACAGCCAGCAGACATAAAAATAAATCTTAAGTCTACACTACTTTTTAAAATACATTTAAAGTGTTGTAGATAAATTTTAAAGCTAAAGTGATTACATATGCTGACAAGCTCCTGACCTAAAAAGAGATTTAAAAAAACATTCACCTCTTCAAGAACTCAAAATACTTACCAGATCAACCTTGGAGAAAAGGAGAATGTAGAAGAATGACAGAGAACCCCAGAGACAGAAGAAACCCAACAAGGCATTACAGCAGTTAGCTTAGGACCTGCTGCCTGCTTTTTTATCATTCATCTGATGCACCTTTATGGTACTGTCTAAGCCTCTTAAGTATTTGAAGTCCTGGAACTTTCCCCATGTCATTGGAAAAATTATTTTATGGCCAGCTACTTTTTCATACATGGTGACTCAGTCAACATTATCTTGCAGAATTTTTTCTTAATGTGCCAACAAAATTTCAGCATCACAAGATTACCAAGGAACGGTTTCCATGGCCAAATCACACCCTTCTGCATGCAGCTGTCAGCAAATCCTGAGAGCACAAAACACAGATCTAAGTCAGCATACTGAGGTTCCATTGCTTTGCACAGCAAGAACACTGTATGCAATTTTTACATTTTTTGGTTTTGGTGATTCAAGTCTTCACTGCACTGATTTAAAGCTGCGAAAAGCAGGTCTCAAGCACAGGAAACTCTGCATACCTGCATGATTTCGGCCTGCCAACTGTGACATGCTTTCACACGTTATCCAACACAGCAAGACCCCTCTAAATCCTCTGTGGAACGACACGATTCAGATGGTTCGCTCTCTTGCTGCCAGCAGGATTCTTCCTCCCCGCCAAAGGGCTCACATCTTCTACGTAGCCCACATCAGAGTTCCTGTAACTCTGGCTCCATTCTGTCCACCGCTTTTCATGGTAACCAGCACTATTTGCTGAGGTAGCAGCACTGCAAATAAAACCAGGTTCAGTTATCCACGAAGAATGAGTGGATTACTTATAGCAATAGGGGACACATGGAAGACTATTACAGCTCAGCTCACACCCAATTTAGCTACAACAGGTGGTTGAAATAACAACCTAATCAGTGCATTGGATCAAGGCAACACCCTTCAAAGCACTCCTGCTGATCACCAAGATCCACTGGGTAAGCATATAGTAACAGTCATCAGCAATGATTTCTGAGCAGCATTCCTTTAAAATTTCTAGTGAATTACAGTAACACATGGATAAAAACCCTCATGAAAACAAACAAATAAAAAAAATCTTAAAACAGGGATTTTTTTGGCTTTCAGATTATTAAGCCTCTCACCACTCAGGAATGCAAAACCTCCTTGTTCTTCTTAGATTTTTGTCTAGAGCTGATGCTCTCAAATAAGGAGTCATGCTCCCAATGTGAAAAACAGAAATAAAGTTCTCCAGATTCAAGCTCAAGGAACAAAACAGACCTCAGTCAGTTACCTATCATGTTACAGATTTATTTTAAAGCTTTGTTATTACTTACGTTACCCTTTTAATTAGAATTATGCAATATCCCTTATTCTTTCGAACTTAAGGACCTAAATAACTTTGTCCTGAATAATTCTGCTCCAATTTCTTCCAAAGTCTTGTAATGTATGGAAAGTAAATGTATGGGCAACATCCCTCCAGAAAGATGTTTGCAGCAGTCACGGCTCCTTCATCTGCGCACTGTATGAAGACCCTGTGCCCCTAAAACGAATGCAGGACTTACTTCCCAAGGTGAGACTTCCACAACTAATCTGTAGTGCCAGATTTCTAGGTCCAAAGGTTTTCTTTTTGTTTTAACGTGGTCTCAAAAATTAAAGAATTGTTCTGCTCTAAACTTTAAATTAAACACTACGTAATTCTTTTGTTCATTACACCACCACTGATTCAGGCTAGAGATTAGTTATGAAGACCAGTTTCACTGGAGAAAAACAATAGGAAATGCAAACAGAGAGTCAATTAGTTCCGCAGCCCACAGCCAAGCTAAGAAGTTGCAGATGCACAAGCCGTACATGGACAGTTAAGGAGTGAGAAGATTAATTTCAGCAAGTAATATGACCACCTGAACAAGAAATGCTTTATATATCAGATAAGACCAATATTTGCTAATTTTCACAGTAAAAAACAGGTATTTGTCACAACATCAGCAGATAAGTAAGTTAGAAGCCATCAGTATACTTATAAATAGCAAACAAAATATGTTTGCAGACAACTTTAAAGTTGCACCTGCTATTACACAGCTTCTATTCCTCAAAAGGCTGAGGTATAATAATATCTACCTTAAGAGATTGGCAGAAAGCAAGCTTAGTGCTTCATTAAGGGTTCTGAAAGAGAGAAGCCACAGAACTGTTTTAATTCCTTTTCTAAGAGTCCCTTTTTCTTACATCTTCTCACTACTGAGAAGATGTTGCTGTGATTGAATGTCACTAAAAATGGGAAGCACCTTAGAAGAAAACCTGAGGGAAAGAAATTCTATCCTCTCAGGAGGCAAAAACACGACCGCAACACACCATACTCACGAAAAATCCTACATTTCCACCAAGTAACGGCCCATTAAGAAACTCTTCTCTTCGCCACGCACTTTCTAGTTAAAACCCAAAGGCCACAGAGTGGGGTGTTCTTTTACTTTTGGTTGTGTGGTTTTTTTTTTAATTTCACCACTCTGCAACTCCATGATGAAAACATGACTTTTAAAAACTATTTAACATATATTTTAACCGACAAATTCCCTTTTAGGAAAGCCTCCCATGAACCAGATGCTCAGGCTGTTTTACTACACTGCATCCCCCGATAGCAGCCCCCCCACAACGGCGCAGTAACCTGCTCAGCTATGACCAAGAGTTCTGTGAGGGAAAATTTTGCTCAGCTCTGAGGAGAGTTTTGCTCGCAGGGCTGGTAACATTCCACAGAAAGGCCCCAGACCCGTGCCCGGCCTCCTCCGGCTCCCTGCTCCCCTGAGCCCCGCCGGGGCCTCCCCTGCCGGCGCCCTTTTCTTCCAGGCACACACGGGCTCCCGCAAGGCGCCCTCCTCTCCTCACACCCCACCAGAGCCGGGGCTCCTTACCCCCGCACACCGAGGGCCGGCTGCCTGCCGCACAGAGCGGTGCCCCGGGGCCTTGCGCTACGGATGGGACCGCGCAGGCCACACTCCCCGGGCGGGCCCAGCGCCTCAGGCTCCCCGGGACTCACCGCAGCTGCAGCCCAGAGCAGCGGGGCGGGCGAACCGCGGCGCCATGGCGCTGCGCCTGAGGCGCGGGAGGCGGGAAAGCTCCGCCCCGTCTCCGCGCTGAGGGGGCGGCGGCCTCAGCGGCCCCGGGCGCTATGGGCCTCGTGTCCTGCAGTGCTTGGGGCAGGCGGGGTGGAACTGAGTTTGCGTTAAAATAGGTTTTGCTTTTATGTAGTTGTGCGGTTTTTATGGCCGGGCCTTTGGCTTGGAACGCCAGGGCCTTGGTGGGCAGGCTGGTGCCTCCCTGTTCCTTCTGGTTGGATGTGAAGCCGTCACAGAAATGAGGTGCGAGAAGTTTGTGTTTCAGGGGATGAAATCTACCTGTAGCTTGAGGTCCAGTTTCAATAGGTGCATTATGATAAAAGCAGTTCCTCTGTGCACTGGGATTTAGGGTTAAGTGTCGCAGTTGAGAGGGACAAACGACATAGGCAAAGTTCTTCTTCTGTACAAACAGCAGTCTCTATTGCTACAAACGCTTTTTATGTAGTCTTTACCACCTTGTGTCTTTTTGCTATTGGTTACGGCTGCAATAGTAATGTATCATTGGCCAATTTTGCTATCGTCAATATTACTCTTTTACTTTTTTGTCTCGTGGGTGCACCTTAATATCTTCAAGGTCAGTCTCTGTTCCCATACCCTGTGTCAGGGAATCCACAGACCCACTGTAGTCCTCCACAGTTAATATTGCTGTTTCAGGTTAGCTAATGCCACTTTTTTTCTTTCAGGGATGCCATTGTTTTTATCAAGAGAAGCTTATTCTTCAGTTCTGGGATGCACAGCCTGTTGTCTGTCACACGTAAGTCACTGAGGTTTTACCCTCCGAAGCACCTCATGCTGTGTTGGACTGACTTGCCAAGGCCTCAGCGTGGCCGAGACCTTCAGGACAGAGATCTTCTCCCATTTTTGATTCAGTTCAGCTCACGATGTGCAGCTCAAGTTCTCTTGTTTCTCTCAAGAGAACTCTGTGTGCTGCAACTATACCTATAATATAAAGAAAGTTTGGCCAGCATAATGAGATAGATCCACGGTGTTGCGGAAGAGTAAATAAATGCATTGATGCAGTGGAGTGTAAAGCAAAGTGGAATAAACAAGTCTGCCTACAAATTGTTCAGATGTTTTAAGATTCAGTAATTTCACTGCTTTCTGCTGGCCCTGTTCATTTTCATCTTGCTTGGCACAAGAAATTAAAATAATTCACATGTGATAAACATTTATTTTCCATCCATACAAATTATAGTAGTGATCAGAGAGGTGTGTAGCTGCGAATGGAAGGGGCAATTATCCATAGTGCAGGAGGGGGAGTCAGCTGAATGCCAATGAGACTTAGGCTGTCGACAGTACAGAGGGAGGAAAATGTAATTAAGAAAGTATATGCCATTTACATCAGCAAAATCTGCATTGTGTACTAAACCTCTCCAACCCAAAGAGTCACCTTTCATTGATTGTTCTATGTTGTATTTTCCTTCTCAGGACAGTAATGTTGCAAACAAGCTAGCAAGCACCCAAGCTGAATAAGATCAGTATCTGGAAGGATCTAAGAGGTAAGCTGGCAGTTTCCATGCTCTGGGTTATAAGCAATGGTGAAATAGGGTTGGGAGAAACATTACCTTTTCTTTAAAATTCTAGTCAAGATACAGAGAGAATAACTAAGAAGAACACAGATCCTCACAGTTCCCACTAAATACCTCCCTGGTAGCTTGATACTTCATTACTTATCACCATCTTTTTTTATGTGAACAGTTTACATTAGGTTATTACTGACCTGGTTGGTATTTGAATATATTCCCTAGAGGTTAAAGACATTGTAGTTTCATGTTCTCAGTCCTTTTTAAAATTCATAACTTTAGAGCATGGAAAATGTATTGTTCTACCAAGTTTGTTTCTCTGACATTTATTCAGTGGAGAGTGTGATCCTAGTATTAAAGGCTTTTGATTTGAAGCCCAGGATATAGATAATTCTTTTCACTGATCTTCCCTAAAACAGGTCATTTTATCACTGTGGTTCCCCTTGTTGATGTCCAGGAAGTTAATATGTTGAATGACATAAATTTTGAACCAGTGTTTGTTTTTAAAGGATTTGTGGGTGATAATACATGGCTCAACCCAGTTGTGTCAGAAGGTATTAAGATTTCCATCTGCTAATGTCATGGAGTTGGTCCTGTGTAGAGCCATAAATAATATTATGTGAGAAGCAGTGACAGGCTTTTACTTCAGCTCGTCTCTTTATCATATGCTATATTAAATTTAAACACAATTGTTGAATTCCTTTGTGTGGGCAAATGCTTTTTGATGTCTCCTTCTATTAATGTTGTAATATCCCTTTTAACCAGAGGGCTGCATAACAATTCATACTTGCTAGGTATGTTTCTCAAATAATCATAATCTCATTAATGTTGCCAGGAGAACTAATTGGGCTGTCACAACGAGGTTCAGTACCTGGTTGGTGAATTATGGTGTGAGGGCAATGGAATTAAGCATATTCTGATGGGGGAAAACATTAATGTGACTCATAAATGAGATGCTCATAAGCATTATTCTGTATGAAAAGGCAGGTAGTTTGCAGTTGTTTTTTCTAAACTCTGGAGATATGAAGGACAACTGCAAGAACTCACATGAAATTTCAAAACATTTGTTGGCAGTTCAAGATACAATACAGGTTTTCTTCTTTATCAGCACAGACCTTGAAAGCACTGCCGAGTAGCACCTAGACACCATAAATCATTGATGAGAGCAGATAGTTTGAAAATATTACAAAGGAAAAGCTCTAGGGAATGTATAATAGCACCTCAGGAAGTGATTGTTTAGGGCCTGCTGTATTTAAAATGGTCATTTCAGTTTCCATTAATTCACATCTTTAATTAGGAAATGGACTGATCTTTGCTTAGAGTTGCTAGAGACTGGCTGGTGTCCATGGCAGATCAGAAGTGTGCATACAAATTAAAAGTATCCACTGAGTTTCAGGCAGAGAAAAATGTAGGCCCGTACTTGTAGGTAGCTGTTGTTAATTATGCTTTGGTTGGTCGTAGGAAACCACAATTAGCTGCATTTTTACTAGGCTTCCTGATGGAGAAAGGAGAACTAGGAGTCTTTTGGGAAAAAAAGATAAACTGTCTCTTACGATCTTGTCCTTGGTCACAGGAGCATCTCTGCAGGCAGTTGTACTTTCATCTTTATCAGAACTGGTAACTGGCCTGGGGAGAACTATCTGGTTGTGAAGAGTGTGACAAGTGTCGTTTTATGCCAAGCTTTTGTACAGTGTGTTGTTTCTGTGAGCTGCTGGAGAGCATGGTACGCTCTTCCTGGCGTAACCTGTGGAAAGGTTGTGTTTAGGATGAAACGCAAAACAGAAATTATCACTTGTGATTGTGGAGGAGCCACGGCTACATTTCCAAAGTTTGGTATTAGTCTCAGTGCACAGACTAGATTCCTGTTAGCATAACCATGCTCTGCCTTCCTGATTTTGCTTTATGCTTTCAGCTGGATAAATATTCTTACTCACTATGTGCCCTAAGGAGGTGGTAAATAGCAAACATCTACCTTCCCATGTTTGGGGAAGTTTTCAATGCAAACTGCAAACACAGATTGCAGATCTCCTTGTGAGTACTTTCTCCTTATAATAGCAAGAAATTGCAATAACCTTATGGGAAAACATCTGAAAATGCAATAAAGTTCCATTAGCCAGCATTATAAAATAGCTATTCATGTATGTACATACCTATGTATTTCCATTTATATGAAAACATCTGAACCCCTCACCAGAGGCCTAAAGGCCTGTTGGAGAACGCACACAGCTGTGGGAAGTGCTCTGCTTGAAGAGCAGAGAGGAGTCTCACTGGGCATGTGACAGTAGTTTTTTACAGGGGAAGTAAAACTTGTAGTGGAGAAGAGTTAGAGTTAGATCCACTTTTGATCTCTCAAAGTACCTAACTTGGAATTGTCTGTTTGCTGATCCCAAACTAAGATTGTATGGGATGGGACTGAATCTCTAAATCATGTCTTTCACCGATTGTCTTGGCCTTTTGTGTCTGAATAGATTCAGTGCTGCTTGAGCATAAGAAAGTTCCAATGCGTGATGCTCTTGCTTTCAGGGACAAAGGTGTTTTTTAACTCAGTCTGCATCCTTGTATACGCATTTGCATCAGTTAATTTTAATTTTTCTTCGTGCAGTTATTGTAGGTGCCTTCAAGGAGAGGCTTTAAATAGTTGGGTATTCGAGACCAGTGGTGTATCATTGTGCTTCTGAGGAATAATGCATTCCCTTAGATGGACAGATTGTTCTGTTTGATTTGTTGTTGGTTTGTTGTTTTTTTTTTCCTGAACACAACATTAATTCATGTGAAAAAAAAGAACTCAGAAACCCATATAGTAAATATTTGAGATTTTCTTCTCTCCTTTTATTATTTTTGCTTAATGATTTCCCGGTGGACCACCCTGATGAATTCCCAGTGTGTTGCTGTGGTGAGAGCTTTCAAAGGGAAAGGCAAAGTCATCATACACATTCAACAGATCGATATTAGACTCATTAATCAGTTTTCTTTGGTAATAGGTTGACTCTTTTGGGAATCTTTCAGAATTTACTTCAAACTGATGAGTTGTTTTGACACTTCAGAAAATGCCTTAATTTGGAAATTGCAGCTTTTCATGTTGACAGTCTGTTTAACCCATCACATATCCATCTGTTGTAAAAACACAGTATTTATTTGTTCTTCAGCTAGCTTTTGTGATACTAGTCATTGCAGTATTGAAGTGCACATGCTGTCACATTAGCAAGGCTCTTTCTGTTTTTCTTCTTCTGGTTCTTTATAGGTGGAATATTATTTCTACTGGAGAAGGTGGACTGATTTTATAGTTTGTTCAGAGGACAATATTTTGAGATATTTATAATCTCTTCTGAAGGTGCGCTTATTTCTGTGAAATTTTGTGGTCCTGGAAGAAGGAACATCAGTGTTGCTCTGAGCATTTCCCTACTCATGAGTTGTTTTGAGTGACTGTATTTTTGCAGAAAGAACTTCTCTCTTAATTTTCTGGGTCTGAGAACTCAGAAAATGGATGCTACTCTGGACTTTGGCAACCAGTTTGTGCCACTTACCTGTGTTTGTGTGGGGAGATGTTTGAGAACTTTAGTATCATAACCTAAGGGAGACCGTCTCAATAAATATAGCCTCTATAATCTTAAATAGAGGTTTTCATCGTCCCAGCTAAGCTATCATATTTTTAACAGCAGCTTACTTGAAACACAGCTGATGTTTCTAACTCCTGTGGGACAGGGAGCTGGAGGCTATCAGACAAACCACTCAGTGCTTTTCGGAACGTTCTGCTAGGCTGTGTGTTGAATAATGCTGCAGCTATTAAGTAAATTTATCATTCCCTCCAGTGTGTGCTGGTTATAAAGAAAACACAATTGTAAAATTGTTAACTCTGATGTCCCATTAGTAGGATGGACCTCATATAGGTAAATTTCAGTGGGCTTTTTCAGTCTCCAGTTATTACAGACTGGTAAGAGTTCATATTAAGCATATAAGCATGCATATCCCTAAAATATCCTTGAAAACCAATTACATATACATATGGGAACGCTTTTTCAACTGACTCATCATAAAATTTTGAAGAACATTCAAAACATTGATTACTCTGAAAAGACACCTAAAGTAAGTATTAGTGCTGCCACACTATGAGTGGGCAGTCAAATGCATAGAGAGTAACTTTAAGGTCAAACAATTACAGGTGAGGTTCCTGTATTCTAATTGTGCATTTCTTGCTGTGAAATTATCTTTTTATAATGAAAGCATGTGTAATTGGTTATGTTATCATTTGGAGTGAATCACCTTATCACAGCATTCTCAAGTATGGACGAGATCAGAACTTTTAAAATCCTGTGCCTTTTTCCCACATTTAATAAGCTCACTGGTGGATATTTATGAAATAATTATGCGCCTTTTGAGTTGCTGAACCACCGACAGAGAGAGAAGGCAGACAGTAAGAAGCTGACATTGAGTTTGGCAGACACGTTAAATGATGACGTTCACAGGGGATTTCCAGGGTCGGTGTATAAGGAGGATTTTCAGTGTAAAGAGTATCTCACAAATACTGTCAAATGCAGTTATGTCTCGTTATGTGAACTGAAGAGATTTATTAGCTCTACTTTAGAAGCCTGAGCATACACACACCATAATCCTTTCCATTTGATATCACATTGATCTTTGCTGTCAGAGTTTGGAGATGGAGGGCTGTCGATAATAAAAAAGGAAGGGAAAAGTGAAAATAGTGTCTTTGGTTTTGATGCAGTCTGAAGGCTCCCTGTCCTCTTGGGATTGTGGGGGAAGATTCAAGTCTGATTCCCTTTGACTCCATACATAGGCATGAGCCCGGTTTCCAGATGTGCATGTTCCCAGCTTTCCTTTTGGTGAGAGCTGCTGGCCCACAAGTGCCTGGGAACCTTCTTGAACTGCTGAGCTGCCTTCAGGCAGCTTGAATATCAGAAATATACTACGCCAACAGATTTGGCGCAGCCCTGAGATGTACTCTTGGGTAAATCGTTCTACTTCATGCCAGTAGACCAAGCCTCCAGCAGAAAATGAACTTGACGCTCTGATTCTAATTAGTTTCTTGATTTAACAGCAGTCATTTTATTTTCAGGATGGCAGGCATTACCCTAGCTAACAGGAATAGTAGAATTGGTTTCCTTAAAGGCCTATTTACGATGTATCCTCTGTTGAATCTTAAGCAATAACAAGCAGAAGCCTGTCATTATTTCAAAATTATGGTATTTATATGGTTAAAAGTGTAAGGCTATCTTGCCTGAGATTAGTGCCTGGGAATTGCCAATGTAAGAAAATGAACACTCATAAAGTTAAAATATAGTTTCAATTGACTCCATTTCACTCTAAGATGATCTTCTTTCCTTGCTGATTTAAACACCTGGAATTTGAAATGCTCATAAAATTAAAAACAGGCAAACAAAATCTTTAAGGAAATTAAAAAGCATGAGATGGGATGTGTTTACACCAGTATAAAACCAAAATGACTCCAGAGAAGATAATTAAAAGCAACTGAAACAAATGAACTGATCTTAATAACCTAACGGTCAAAGTGTCTTTAAACTATCGTTCTGTTTCGATTACCTCAACTCCATATGCTTTCAAAAATTATATTTAAGCTGGAGAGCTATAAAAACTTGCAGCCTTAGTTATTTTCCCTTTAAACATCTAAGAATTTAGCTCTCCACAGCTAGATGAGAATTGGATTAGGTATCTTCACGTTGCAGTGCATTTTGAATTGTGGACTTGAGAGCCTGGCAATTTTTGCTTGAAAATCCCATCCTGCTAGCAACTTTTGCCAAGAAAGGTTGGACCAGATGATGCTTGAAGTCCCTTCCAGTCTGGTATTCTGGTATTCTATGAATCTCGTGAATCATTGTAACCCCCTATTCATTATCAAAAAGCTCATGAAGGGAGTGGGGTTGCCTGGCAGGACTGTGGAGCAGGTTAGATATATGGAAACGGAGTCGGGGAGTATCAAGTCTGAACGGGTATGGTGGAAAAAGTGTTTCATTTGCTTTGGTAGAAGGCAGGTTTTTGTCCCGTTGTGATGTGCACAATCTGTAGACAGGTTCAGCTGGGGAAAGGTATCTACCCAGACTCACCGAAGGTTTTGGCTAGTCTGTCAACACCTTGTCAAGATTTATTCCCTTCATTATGAATATATCTACACCCACCCTTCCTTTCTCCTGTATTAAACAGAATTTTCCATTATTATTTCTTGCATCTACTTAGCTTTATAAATTCTTCAAACTAAGGAACACTTGCAGCTATGAGGCCCTGAGCTTCCAAATTGTTCATTCGTAGAACACCTGCTGACTCCTGTGATAGCTCAACTTAAAATACTCTGCTGCTAGATTGTTCCTGAATTTTTAAAAGTAGTGTACTTATAGTCCTCTCTCAGTTATGAATAATAATATAGACTCTGATGTGCTGCATACTGATTTATGTATTAAGCTGTGTGCATGTATGTAGTCCCTTGGGAATTGTTTACAAAATAAGGGCCACGTTCACCCAGTATTGTATTTTATAGGTTTATCATTAAATATTTAAAGCAAAAGAATTGTAAAGAATGGATGGAAGATGCATTTTGAATGGAGGTTGTGACGAAAATATGTAAACTGGAAAGAGTGTTATGCTGGAATGTGCTGCTGGTTTTAATTAAAAATGAAGTGTAAAGATGTATTTCTGTTCTATCAGGAATTTGTACTCATTTGTACTCGAATGTTCTGAAAGATTCACAAATTCTGAACATGTTTAGATCATGTACAGCCATAGATATACACAATTTGTAAGAGATCTTCCTTTCGCAGTGCTGTGTTGTAACCAGCTAAAGTGTCTCTAACAATGTATTACTCTAAAGTGCAGACCAGAAAAACAACAGAGAACAAATCATAGAGCAGAGACTAAGATATTAAAACCATAATTCAGCCACAAAGCTGACAGAGTAAGATGAGACAGTGAAACTGTGGCTCCATTAACATGTAACAGAATCTGTTATGTGTGTTTAAATGTTCTATACCTGAAATAAAATTGCTTGTCCTTACAACAAGGTCTTACTATTATTTTGGTCCTTTGCAGCATCAGAGAACGTTAAACACAAGATCAGACTTGTGTCTGAAAACAAAAGACATCTAGATAAGGTGACCTTGAGCTAGGCTGATATAATCCCAGGAGTTACAGGGGCTTCATTAACAACTTAAAAGCTAGGCTGTCATTTCAACTTCAGTCTCTCCCCAAATAAGTGAAATATTGTCAAAATCTCCTTAGCTGGCTGGTGTGGTGTGCCAGCTGAACTGTACCTGTATCCCTGGCTGCCTTTGTCTATTGTCTATGCTCATGACCAATAATATTTTGTCTTTTTCTATGACCAATAATATATTTATTTTTAGAAGCAGAAGATAGTAATATGTGTCCTTGGAACGGCAGTTTCTTCTTCATTTGCCTCTGATCTCACCTGTGATTTTAAGGTTCTGGGTAGACAAGAAAATAACTTAGTCAGTGATTGTCATGGGAGAATAGTGGATAATTCTATTGACTGTAAAATAGTAGTTGCATTATTTGTGAGGACTATTTGACTATTATTTGCTCATTTTTGTTATAGAGCTAACATAGATGGGTATCTTACAATTGTTTTGCTGGACACCTGTGTTTTCAGGCACTTGTGTAGACATTAAGATGACTGCAACATATGGGCCTCAAAACTACGGTTACCATGTTGGCTATAGTCTCTCAATACAGATGGAGCACAGACTAGATCCTTGCAAGTATTAATTTTGAATAGGGAAGGATGTTAAACTTTAAGCTTGACATTAAAGAAACGTCTCCTACAAGGGAGTGTGTGGCAAATTCTGCAAAAGCAAGGGAAGGTGTTACCTCCGTAGTTTAGAAAGTCCCTGTTTCCTCCACATATTGCTAAACAGGAGCTGCTGTTAGGGTGAAATATTGTTTATGAACAAAACTTAAGGACTGCTATCCCAAGTATTTTGGGATTTGGGAGCATCTTTCTGTGCTGTGCTGACCAGGAAGTTCTCTTAGAACTTCTCAATGACCTGGCTGAAGTTTTCAGCTCCTTCAGATTTTACCTGTATAGCAGGCAGTGGCAGTAACTTTAATGAAGGGACAGAATTCAAAACCTTGCTTAGTTGCAGATAGAGTTCCTGAAGCTCTGTCTTGGGTTCCTTTGTTTCTACTTTGTCAAATTATCTGTCAACTTGCAATAAATTTCTATTTTTATGCTGGCCAGTCTCAGATATTTTTTTTTACCCTTTTAGGAATGTTTCTCAGTTCTTAGCAGAGTCATCTGTTTTCTCAGTGAATAGAAACCACAGCACTGTTTCTTGTTATTAGGCTCTGTAGAGGAGGAGAAGGAAGTGGGAAAGTTATAGTACCAAAATGTGTAGAGGTAATTATTTTGGATCAGATTATTTATCTCCTAAAGCAATTTGCCATTTTCTTTTAGTACTAGTCTGCGTTGAAGATCAGATAGCACTTTAAACTGATGAGTGTCAGAGACAGGCCTATAGCAAAATAAAAGCATGATAAAAAAATGGAAGATAAAACTGTCAGGAGATATTGTGGTTTTAATGTTTGCATTGAAATGAAAATGCCAAACATCAGTGATAAGGCAAAGTAAATAGTATAACTTCTGTGGACTCGGTCCTATCATGTGATCTGGATATTGTTTTAAAACAAATTAATTATGATGATGTTCCTTTAAACACTGGCAACAACAATCCTCTGGTGAAAGGCACCATTCTCACAGCAGGGCAGGCAAGGGTGGGGTATCTGTGTGTGATCTTTACATGCTGACATTGCTCATATCACCAAGTATAAAGATAAAAGCTGCGGTGATAATTGTGGAGAGCGAATTTAAAATTTAAATGAACTCAGATAAGTTGCCCAGAGAGGTCATGGTGTCTCTGTCCTTGGAAATATTTGAAACCCAGATGGGCCCAGTGCTGAGCTCTGTGCTGTCAGCAGGGGTTGGACTACACGATCCCCAGGGGTCCTTTCCAACCTCACTGGTGCTGTGCTCCTGTGGAGTGAAAGGTTAAAGACATCACTTAATCACAGAATCACAAAACATGTTTAAGGAGCTATTCTGTAACCAAATCTGAGCTGTGGTGCTGGAGGACAAGGAGACTTTGAAACACACTGGGTTCTGTGGAGGGTGAATATACTGATCCTGCTTGCCAGCAACACCTGCTGAGCAGGAGCTTGCAGTGTGCGAGGAATAAAGCATATCTTTAATGAACAGAACCAGCTGGTTCAATGGAATGGAAAGGAGTACATCTTTCCTAAATATTTTTCATAAGGGAACTGAAAATGGCTTGCTTAAAAAAATATCATGCACACAAACACACACAGCGTATGGTCTGATGGCTCTTATTTATACCTGACTTTTGCAGACTCCCACACTGGTGTTAATTCGCACCTAAGTATCTGTAGGCAAAATTTTGATCTAGGACCAAAAAAAAATAAAATGCCTAGTGACCAGAGTAATGTCAACAGATGGAATCCAGCTGCTGACAAGAATTAGCCCCATGAGAACTGTCATTATAGCATCCCATCAGCGACTTCGACCAGTAGCTTGCCCAAAGAAAATACAAATTTTGTACCTGGGTATCCTTTGCGTCGTTCATCCCCCCTCCTCTGCAGACCAGAGGGATGCCAGGTTTTGCTGGGTCAGAGGCCATTGCTTGTCACCATGAACATCTTGGTGTGCCTGGTTCTGCTGTTTGTTGACAAGGCAAAGACACTGAAGCAGCTGCTTCTTGCTGACAGTACAAATTCAGTGATTATTCAGCCTGCATATTTCTACAAAGGATGATCAAACTACCAATTCCCTTACAAAGGAGGTATTTTCTGCTTCGCAGGTTGCCAATGTGGTTTTGGTGAACCAAAATTTGAGTGTACTTTGTCTGGTGGGTCCCTCGAGGTAAACAAAACCAACCATCCTCAGAGTGCCTTTATCTTTCTCTTTGCCGCCATCCAGGATCTTTGTTTCCCTGCTCCTCACACGTTAACAAATGCTCAGCCTGCTTGTTTCTTAGGCAGTTGAGCCTAAACTGCCAGTGAATTATGAAGAGAGAGAACATATATAGATTACAGGTGTCTTGAGGGCCATATATATTTATCATTTGGGATATACTACACTGTCCTAATGGTAAAAAAAGTCATTTAAAAAATACCTACTGTCTCTCTTTGCTTTTCTGTTCTAATAGTAAAACAGTGCTGTAGCATATGATGTTTTTAACAGAAATCATTGTAACATTCCATGGCCAGCCCTTTAACAAGTGGTTTTGCAACCATTTCTGATTTTTAATATGGTAAGTCTTGTGTAACAGGCATGGCTTGACGGTGTGGCAGAGGGACGAGGAAATGTCGTGGTGTTCTCACTCTGTTTTGCTTTCGCCTGACCGCAGCCAAGAACAGCTCTGCTGTCACTTGGTACACAGAATTGTCCTGGGCTGGCCGTTGGTCATGAACACTGTGCAGAGCATTATATAGAGTGTAAAATGCTCATTATTCTGCTTTGTAGTGAGACGGAGGGTCAGGAACTTTGGGTATGCCTGTGCTACAGTCAGAGATGTGATCTCATGTAAAAACACCCAGTGGAACTTAACTACTTTAAAATACTGATTACAAAATAGGTGCAGAAGGAACGACGTCTTGTCAGGCTATACCAGACTTAGGACTAAAAAAGGCAGCTGATTTAGGTTTTAGGGCCGGTGGGAGCATAAGCAGATTAACATAGTAGTGCAAGGTCTTGAATAGTAGCACATCCAAAGTGACCTGATTTTCAGGGCTATGGGTTGCGCTAGGGAGATGAAGAGAATTTTCCAACTTCAAGAAAGTCAGTAACAGAATATGATTTACAGTGCTGCCCACTATGCTCCTCATTCTGTCCTCTGCTGACAGGACATCTCTCCAGCATTTATAATTTCTCTCTGTATACATGAGAAATTCCATGTTTGAGGGTCTTTGAAAGCGAGAATCGGTTCTAATCTGTCTTTTTCAGCATGCTTAAGTAAAACCCCATGTCTAGACAATCCCATATTTTGTCATACCCAAATTTTAGTGCTGAGACTGGAATCCATGTGGTTTTAATACCTACAGCATATTAACAATTGTTTAATCCTAAGCATTCTTTCTACTGTCGGTGCATTGCTTGTGGGAAGGAAAGTAGGGGCATCAGAGCACTTCCGAAGCCTTAAGCGTACTGCTTCCCAACCAAGAGCATGAACATGAGAGTTGTTGTCCCTTCTCTCCATGCTTCGTCTCTGCCTGTCTGTGGATGGATGTTCGAAAGAGTTGGTGGGTAATTGCACTCAATCAAGTATGCATTGGAGACTTCAATTGCTTCTTTTAGGTAAAGGCCCCTCATTCTGTACTTCACAGTTACTGAAAAGCAATAGAGAACTGAAGATGTAAAATTTAGTCCTTGAAAATGTGCTTTGTAGTCCTAGGTAACTGTCTTATTGTCCAAGTCTTCTTAATCCTTTTGAATTGCAGAATAATAGAATCATTTCAGTTGGAAGAGATCCTTAAGATGATCGAGTCCAACCATAACCTAACTCTAGCACTATCCCTATAGCCTTGTCTATACATCTGTCCAACCCCTCCAGGGATGGTGACTCCAGCACTGCCCTGGGCAGCCTGTTCCAATGCCCCACAGCCCTTTGGGGAAGAAATTGTTCCCAGATCCAACCTCAACCTCCCCTGGCACAACTTGAGGCCGTTTCCTCTCATCCTGTCACTTGTTATTTGGGGGAAGAGACCAACACCCTCCATGCTACAACCTCCTTTCAAGAAGAAGAAAAGGTAGAGTCAATGAGTGTAATTATCAAGAAGCTAACAAAGCATTAGGCATGGAGCTGGCCATTGACCTGTGTGTACTGCAACTGTAACATCCAACAAAAACAGAAAAGTGGTTGAGATAATGGTTAAATATCAGGTGCCTTTGGTGAAGTAATTTACATTAAGCTGTGTAGGTTTAGTCCAAGCCACATCACCTCCATTTGGGTAGGCAGACACAGACCAGACAGTGCCTTTAGCCCAGCTGGAAGGTGGCAACTTGCTAAACTACTGAAACTTGGTGCTGTTGCAGAGCCTGCTGTAATTTGGACTGAGCCTCTCCTCACAGATGTTGAGACCTCACTTAAAATCATCTGAGTGTCGAGACTCCGCCACCGCTGACACAGGCCAGCTGCACAGCGAGGAGCGTTGAGACCAGCCGCACAGGCAAACTGCAGCAGGTGAGCGTCCTTTGGAGCATCACGTTAGATGCCTAATTGCATCCTTCTTGAAGCAGCAATGCTGAGCAGTGACACTGTTCGATGACATGAACTGGGGACAGAAGACATGGTACCCCCTGTGTCTTCTGCCCTGACAGCCCCTTTCCCTTCCCACCCGCCTTTCCATATGTCAGAGGTCTTTGTGTTTGTCATCTACAGCAAATCAAACTTCTCCCTAGAGCACCACATTACCCTCTTCTGACTGAAGTTGCCACTGGCAACAGTTGCCTCTATAAACTGATTGCAAGGGATGATATTTGCTGTATCTTCCAAAGAAACTTTATCTTGACAGAAGAAATTGAAGCGCAGGCAATGCTGTTAGCCATGTGAAACTGAGTCTGAGTCTGAGTCTGCTTCTGGTTTTTTATGGATGTATCATAACGCTGTGAGGGTTCTGTTCAGCCACCAGAAAATGTGCAGCAGGATCAGCTTCAACATTTGGTTTCTCTCTCTGACTCATTAAAGAAGAAAACCTGCCCTGGCTCCCGCAGCCGGCTGATGCTGTTGGGATGATGACAGTGCACAGGCATAAGATGCTCCAGAGCATTATTATCGTATGACATATCGGGGATTGTGATAATGATAGGGAATATTTTTATTTGTTTACCAGTACCACATAAGAATGTGAGGGTATTTATTGTATTAGCTGTGCATGCCACAAAGAATTCTACACTCATTGTGATAAACCAGAAGCAATCTTTTTAAATAGCAGACTGGACCTGGATTTAAGAAGGGAAGAATCTGTAGTAAGCTTTTTAGTTCTTTGGGTATTGGGGAGAGACAAAAAAGTTTGCTAATCATTACAGTGGTTAGGTTTCACAGCACATAGTTGCTTGCTTTGGTTGGGATTTTTCATTTTGATGATATAAGCTTCCTTTTTAAGCAAAATTTCTCTCTAACCCAGCATATCCCGTTGGGAGATTTCAGCCCCCTGGCTGGTTGATAACGTGATTGCGGATGTTTGCTTTTTCTAAACAGATTACTAAGGTGGCTGAATGTGATATTGAGATTTAGCAGCTGTTATTAGGACTTGTGTTCCTGCAGATCTGGGATGGGAATTTTAGCTTAATCACTGCAGGTTAGAGTTATGAGGTTCAGATAAAATAACAAGTATTTGCAATTATGTAGCTGGAGCCTCTTGAGAGGTCTAAACTTTACCTCAGACTATTATTTGGTAAATATGCTTTCCAGTTCTTAACTTACCTTGCAGGATCCTTTTCTAAAGGAACTCGGGTGCACCAGGGGAGCTGGTGATTTGTTTTCTTGTGACGTCTGAACAAGTTCATACCCTACTGTGGAGAGAGCCAAGAAATGCAGAGCCGGTCAAATTCTTCGCTTTCAGGAGCTCCTACCAAGGGACTTAAAATTATTTTACTTTAAAATGTTAATAAGTGAAACAGCCTGACAGTTCCCATGGATAGTGATGTGCCCATTTGCCTGAATGTGGAGTAGATGCAGAAAAAAATAACTTGCCTGGAGTCACTTAGATAGTGGTAGACAGCAGTAGAAGCGAGATTGTCAAACTTCATTTTGGCATTTGCTCCTGTTGCACCATGCAAATAAAGAACATGTCGTTTACATATGATGAGGAGGGAAATCTGTCAAACTACATTGCCTGAAAAGTGATTTAAGTTAGAGTGCTCTTTGACCAGAAGCAGTCCATTACTTCTTGGTGAAGAGTTATTGTAGGAATGCTGTGTGTACACACACAAGGCTGTGATACTCCAGCTGGTAGGTACCATGTGGAAGCCCACATGTGGTTATGCACGACTTCTCGGCAGAGCCGTCCCCACTCCGCGTGTCATTCTGCTCAGAGCAGAGCTTGCTGCTGCTGGGACGTATTCTTTTTTCATGGCAGCTGTGGTAGATTTATCCCGGTTTTATTTCTCTTCACTGGAATAAGGCTGAGAGAGCTGATTGGTTTTGTCTCTTTCCCTTTGGTATGCGGAAGGATGCTCTAACTCTTCAATTACATTACACCTGAGCAGAATCATAAATGTTTAAAAATCCCTGAAGAAAATCACTGCCTCCATATCTGAAATTAGCACCTCTAGAGATCAAGAAAGTATAATAAGCAACACCCGCAGCTTCAATAAAATTCAAGGCCATTTTCTTTGCATAACAACAGCGAGAGTGCAGACCCCTCCCTGCTGACCAGTGAGGACAGAGAGAGAGAGACCTCCAGCTCCATTTCTTATGTCTGGGAAGAAGAGAAGAGCACCATGTATTCTTCAGGTTGGAAGCTTTGTAGGTTGGAAGCTCTATAATTCTATTAGCATTTTAGATGAACTCTGGAGCTTTTACAGTTTTGCATTCCTGCTTGCACACACTTGCACATAAATGCTAAAATATCTTCTATTTTCAGCACTAAAGAGCTAACCTCTGGTAAGGAAAGCACCAGGGAAAAGAGACACCACTTAGAATAGATTGAATTCCAGGCAAAAAGAAACATCATTTGGATTTTTCTTGCAGGAGACACCATGCTCTGTTTCTTCAAACCCCAGAGTATGAATAAAAGTTGAATTATTGAGGCAAATAGCTTGGGGAGTTTCAAATAAGGATTAGACAATTACATGAATAAGAATAGGTAGGATAAAAAGAGAAGGGCTGTCAAGTTGCCTGCATCTGCTTATAAATTCATCACCTGTGTACAAGTAAGGTAGAAATCCCAAAAGCGTTGCCATCGGGAGCAGATCTCTGCCACTGCAGTGCTATCTCTTGCAGCAGTGCCTTCGGGTGTATTTCTAGGTTGCTAACTAGAGACATTTCAAATAGACCTTGTTTTTCAGGAGGTGGTTGTTTTGCTCTTTCCGACACCCAGATTCCTTTATTATGTGAAGACATGATGTCTTAAATAGCTAAATGCTTTTGAATACATGTTTCTTATGAAACAATAAGTATATAGCTCATCATCCAGGATGGATCTGAACTCAGAATAGATTATTCTTACTCTCATATGTATATTAATTATTCCATAGCACCAGAGCAAAAGTGAACCTGGACCCCTTCAGTCTTAGCACTGTAAAAGTGCTATTAATACATGTGCTACAAATTCTGGGGGAAGAGCTTCATCTTTAGGTTTATCTTTATCTTTAGGCTTCTCCTAAGTGCCTAACTTAGTGAAATATCCGCCTGCTGTTCTGAGGCGGGCAAAGAGTGAGCAAATCTCTGAGGGCTACTCAGCAAAAGCATCACTCGATGTCTTAGATCACCTTCTAGAGTTTTCTCTGTCTTTGCGCTGACTCTAGAGAAAACTGAAGCAGACTGGATAACTAACGGGTGCACAGGCTTAGTTGGCTCTGCCTGTGTAAACGCTTCCCCTTCTCTCGTGCCTCGTTGCTTCTTCCCAGCTCTGCTCTACCCCTTGTTGTGCCAGCCCAGCTGTTTTTGGGACCACGCTGGAACACGTCTCAGTGTCTTCGCAGGACGTTACCCAGATACGCCAGGTGTCACACGGTTCTGTTTTCCTCTTCAAAGTGACGGCTTATATTGAAACGAATCCGTCGCTTTCTGGACCTTTTACAGAGGTCAGCGGTGTGTCCGCTGATGCTAGTCAGATCCTTAGAATGCAAAAATAGTCTCCTTCTTCCTAAAATGGTGATACTTTCCCAATAAACTGGGGATGCATTTCCATTAGATTATGTCATTCTAGGATTCGTGACACATAGATCAACAATTTTGATTCTTTCCAGTAGAAAGAAGCGATGGATATACACATTCCAGTGAGAATGACATTGTTCCTTCTGTGTTTTGTGAAATGACAGTTACCGAGAGGATAAACCCAGAGGAGTGGCTCTAGGTACATCTTTATATAAGTTATCAGCAAAGACTTTCATTCTTTCATAGACCATTTCATAGACCAATGACCAAAATTCCCATGCAACCAACTTTTAATAGAAAAGAAAGATTTTCTCCTAGGCAAGGGGAAAATAAATGAAAATATTATTTGCTTGGACAGATCATCTGGAGCAGGGAAATCAGTTGGGATTGTTTATTCAGCAGAAGAAGCAGGGAAACTGATGACAAAAAATTACTTAGAACCCAGGAGACATATTATACCCCATTTGGCAAAACACTTTTCATACATATGGGACCTCTGTATATATTTTTTGTGATTGTGATACTGAAATAACTGTGTTTTCCTTTGTAATAGCCAGCTCTGTTGTTATCACCGGGGGAGACTTCTGTGCATACCAGGGTTGCTGGATGGGTATCTTCACTCCTGAATGCTTCTGTGATTGCAGCTGATTTATCTCTGAATAACTGATGCCAAGTGTCTCATTGATGAGTGCATCCTGTAGCAGTGAGACGGCTTTTCAGCAGCTGGGGGGTACCTGGGACAGGTACTGCTGGAACTTGCCCTTCCCTTTAAAATCTTTTCAGAACTCCTCATCACCACAAGCTGTTGTGACTGGTTAGCTTAGCAGTGCGTTGATGTTCTTCTCCAGAACAAGTGTAGAGGAAAAGTGTAATATATGGTTAAATGAAATAATTTCCAGCAGCGCCTGTAGAACTGATCACTGAGCATGTAGGGAATTTCCACGCACGAGCTGTGATCAGCCGCAGATGAGGTCTACAAAAGGTGCTCTACAGTCTTCTGTGATCGCTTCGGTAAATATAGCTGTGTAAAACCAGCAGTCCGTATTATTAGGCAGACACTGATGTGATCTTACTGCTTTCTACATCCCTATCATTTTGCAAATGAGTGGATGGTTCTATATAATCTGTCTTCAGTTTTACCGTGACATCCTTCAACATTGTATCTGGGCAGAAGTGAATCATCATTCCTCATCATAGTTAAGCCCCTTCCAGGGTTGTACTCAGATGACATTAAAAAGTAATTTTAAATAAAAACATGTCACATAGTGTTTGGGCAGGAAGGAGACGGATGCAGAATAGTGAGCAAGTGGGTATAGAGGCAGACTGTCTGTAGTTGACATTTGTCTGTGACACTGAGATTCAAATTCATATGGAAAGTGCTGTGATTTCTTTAACGGGAGTTGTAGGAGATCTGGTTTTTCACTTTGTCTTGTGTGGGGTCGTTAAGCCACTGAATGTCTGTTGGCCTCCAGCAGCTGCAGGCTGGAACCTGGCAGCAGTGCTTTGTGCTTCAATGATAGAAAATAATTTTCAAATACTTTTATTTTTCAAGGATGTTTCTACAAAACAAGTGGTTGCATACATTTTTAAGTGATCCAGGGCTTTTCACTTGGGCATGAAGTTGGAATTGTGGCATCATTGACTCTTTCTGAAACTGGTGTGATATCTAGAAGGGTAAAGGGAGGTGTGTGCAGTCCAGTAACCTGAGAAAACAGGTAGAGGGGGAGGGAATGAGGACAGAGAAGCAAGAGGATGGAGGCAAAACCCCAGAGATGTCTGACAGCAGGGGCCAGTAGTGCCCTGGGGTGGATAAAGAAATCCAAGGGGCATAAGACTAGTATCAGAGTGCAGTAATATATTCAATATTTCTGGTATTATCTAGTATGACAAAGATTTAGGATTGCAGGAACTTCTTGCAACAGTATCTGCATGCAGCAGACCATGTTACCCTGCGATTTCAGAACTACCTTAGTGAGAGATACACATGTTGTTCATGGGTAGCTGAAGAGCTGGCCTGTGAACTGAGAAATGAGGCTGTTTTCTTCAGTGAAAAACATACAGGAGCAAAAAAAAAATCATAATATGAGTTGCATGCAGGTAACTAATTGGTAATGAGTTTTGCAATCCCTGGCTGAATCAGGCTGTCTTCATACAGGCACAGAAAAGTATAACTTTTCCCTGAATTAATATTTTCACCAATCATCTGTTTTTTATGCATAACATTTCTTTAACAAGGGATTGTTTGCCATAGTTTCGTATTTATACAGAGAAAAAATTGCCTGTGCATGAAGTACTATCCTGATTGATGTAATTGTTAAAGAAGTCCCAAGGATGTTGTCCATCCATCACCTTTCTGAAGTGCTCCTCTAAGCTGATAACAGTCTGTATGGCAACTGTTTTGTTGCTAGGCCTTAATTTTGTTAGGTTATTTTGGTTTGATTTAGCTTTGTAAAAAACAGGACAAATGAATTGTATCTGTTTAAAGGTGCTGTCTCACAGCCAAGATGCAATTTTATGGTAACTTCATTATTGCAGAAGTCAGTCTGAAAGCCAAAGCACACAGACCTACCACATATAAAACATTAATAGAATATTTAATTCATGTATTTGAGATGAACTGTGAGATAAACTCCAAATGAAAATTACGATTAATTTGGGTGAATGCATATGTTTGTGCTTGCAACCACATCTGCTCTCTTCTGGAGGGAATCAAAAGCATCCATTTACTGTAATAGTTTCTAGTCTGCTTTCTGGATTCTCTTTTATACTGAACGCCAGGGCCTGTTTTTGTAAACCAAGTGATTCAGAGAATGAGATCTGAAGACCCCTGGAATTCCAGGAGCTATACTAAGTGGTATATATACATACTGTCATTTCAAAGCTAATTTGGATACCTTGAAAACTATATCTTAATTTGAATGACGGAGAAAGAGGAGATTTAAGAAGAGAATGCTGTAATCTTTGAAAAACTACTGGTTGGCATAGCAAATCCTGCCTGTTGTGTGACAGGAGAGGTGCTGCACAGCTGCTCCTCCCTTTCCCCTCGGCAGCTGCCTCCAGGGCACCTTCTCTGGTCCTCAATATAGATGGGTATATTTTTCCAAGTAATGGTACCCTATTTCCACTTCTCCTATGTAAAGTATAGTCTGCAGGGTTCATTAGATTAAACTTTCATTAAAGTCTACAAGTTCCTTAGATTTGAGAATTTTATCAATAGAAATTAGGAGTTAGGCACCTGTGTCCCTGAGCTACAGCTTGTTAAAAAGCAGAGCTTCTGAAAAGTCTTACCTGAATTGTTTGCCATCCTTGCCGGCTGGCAGAGATTCAACTCGCATTTCCTTAGAGATCCCATCTCCAAACTGACCCAGCAAGTTGGTGAGGTGGCCACTTCTAATGTGCGAACCCCATGAAGATCCTCTGCTGAGTTCAGCAGGCCTGCTTTGCTCTACCATACGTTACTAAAGCTCTGCCTCACTTGGCTGCTAATGCTGAATCAATGCCTCCCAGCACATTATCATGAGATGTCGTGATAGGTGAGATGATGTCTCTGAACAGTTGAAACGGCCTGAACACTCGTGCTCATGTTAGAGATCCTGTCATACTTGTTTCCATACAGCCCTCCAGAACTACCACACCTGTCCTCTGTTAAGAATTCAGTCATCCATCCTCAAAAGACTTTATTATTAATGTAAAAATAATTCCTCTGGTTAGAGACAAGCCCTTTGGTAGGATTATCGTTCTCTGTCTGACCTCACCGATAGGAAATATGAGTGGGACTCCATCAAATTTCCCCACAGATAAGCAGCAGGTTTTAATGTGGTGGTCTGGATCCGTTATCTAAGCGCCGTGTGATCTGGAGTGAAAATGTCTGAAGAAACTGTCAGAAATTACAGTCTTGGCAGAAACAGCTCTTTTAGTGAAAGTGAAGCATAAACGTATTAAGTTGTGCAGGAGAATTCCCCAGGGTGTTCTGCTGAAGGTCTCGTGGGTTAAAAGCCCACTTTCAAAGCCGGGTCATGTGCACACTCTTGCATTTCTTCTTTTTCTGCCCCGGGCAGTATCAGTGTGTAAGTTTGCCGTGCTGGCTGGGCCACAGCATTTTTGCTTTTGGGAATCTGATCATCAATCCTTAATGACTGCAGAAGAAAAATAAACTCCCACAAGTTCCAGTTCTCCTACTCGCTCTATGAGTCCCTTATACAATTTATTCAGTTAATCCCCTGCAGAAACTCTGCCATTGGAAGAGCTTGGGTGGAAGCTCTGAGGTTTCATGAATTCCAGCTGTGCCTGTTGCCACTGCATACGAAATTAGGAATTAAATTGGTTTTGATTACAGTGCTTGCAAGAATTCTCGTGATGATCAGATTTGTTCTTATTAAAATCAACAATGTAGTTTGTAACGAATCATTCAAGGTTTCACTTGTGGGTCACACATTTATTTGATAGCTGAAGCCTGTAGTTCTACAAAGAAGTGAGTCTCGTTTTTGGCGCTTTGAGCCGGATCAAAAGCTCTGATGACACGTGGAACAAAGCGCTGAACTAGTGCAAACTCTCTGTTTGGTTCAAGTCTGTTAAAAAAATGTCGTGTAAGAACTTTGTCTCGGCAGATTTTATGACATATCAGGTATCATTTATCTTTACAGAGCTGGCACAAAAGGCAACAGAAACTACAAAGGCATAAACACCATGGCGTACGCTCTAGCTAGTTTAATAAAAATTGTGATCGTATTGTCCTGCCTAATACAATCAAATTTATACTGCCAGATTACCTAGTACTTCATGTGTCTGACACTGAAGTCAAACCACAGCCTCCATGACTGGGTAATCTTGCCTGAATAAAGGAAGTGTTGCCAGGAACTACCATTAAGGGCCAAGTTCCATAAGCAATATCTGATTTTGGAGGCTCTGGAACACCCACTTGCAGAAGCACGGAGCACCTCCTGCTCCCATTTGCTCCTGCTCTAGCTGTGGGTTTGTCAAGTTAGACCCCTCCAAAATCAAAAGCTTCAAATATTAGTGGACTACCCTGGAAGAATTCAGCCTTAATCTCTCTGCTTTGATCTCCCTGTCTGTTAAACTAGTAATATAAGTACTGTGAAGAGTTGTAACTGCAGTTGCTGCCATTTTCCCCACATACAGGATTTGTCTCTTCCAGCTGGCTACGTATATAGAGGATGGGCATTGAGCGAGGAAGAGGACAGAGATCTTTTAATTGAAGAGGAGCCATTAAGGTCTTGCCTGGACTCATTAAAGGGAGCTGCTGAGCAGGTGCAGCAGCAATTCATGCTCTGGCATAAGAGAAAATCTGGTCATCCAAGAACATCGGGTTTCTTTTATAACATTTCCATGTCATAAATATTGACAGCTGCCTTTATTGGTACTCACGAAGAACTCTGCTCACCTTGCTATACAGAAAATCTTGGCAGCCTGCGGTATTTATTAGAGGACTGATGTGTATTCTTCCCTGCACCACTCCTTGCTCTCTCACCTTCCTTTTCATCACTGCAATTGCATGGCAGACATGAAAGATGTATCTTCAGGTAAAATATTAATTTAATACTGAGAGAAAGTGAATGAAATACACAATGAAATTGGAAAAGCAGTGTTTAACACAGTTCATTGAAAGTTATTCCTAAAACCATCCCCAAAGCAGATGATGTTTTTGCTTTTATCTACAGATTATTTTTTCAAAGACACCGAAATAAACATAGGAGGTTTATTTTTATATCTGTGAGGCAAGGATATTTCACTGGAAATCACAGGAGTTAGTTTCTAAATCAGTCTTTCTTTTTATCTTCATTAGTCTCAAGCCTCTGATATGACAGGATCACAGCAGCAGGAGATGGAAAGATTTTGGAACAGTTTTCCTAATGATTAGGCCAAGAGCTTATGCAAAGAGCCTCACCTTCTTCCAGTGGAAATGTGTCTGTAGTTTTTACATAATAGCCAGCTCAAGATGCTTACTGAAATGTGAAATGCAGGAGATGAGGGAACAGAAAGAAAACAAACAACCAACCTTCAAATGGTGAGCCTGATTGCTGGGCAGACCTGATGGGTTGAAGAAGGGCTCTACTACCCAGCACAGCACAGTTTATAGTCTGGCGTCCCAAGGAAATGAGCCTCATGTCTTGTTTGCTACTCAAATGCCCGTTCCTAATCTTCCCCAGTACCTTTTGGATCCATTGCTCAAATCAAGCATATGTGATACAGGACCTGAAACCTCCAAGATCTGAAGTTCCTACAAGCTCCGTGAAAACAGGTAGCCAGGTGGAAGAGGCAAATCCTGTTAATACTCCCACAGAGAGGTGGACTCACCCAGCTTGACCCACCGTGGAACGGTAAGCTGCAATAGATGGCCAAGGAAAGCTTTGCTCATTTTTCACCTTATTAGACATCAGAGCACATAAACACAGGACAACTGCAGAGCAAGCCTAGCTTCATTATTTTCTGCTGCTGACAGAACTGCTTATCAGTGGGTTTGTTATCCCAAGAGAAGAACTGTTACATTTTTCACACATACACAAGACCATAGACTTGCATCCTTAGTGGCTTGCATGAAGAAGCAAAACAAACAAAGAAAAAATTAAAATAATGTCCATATTAGAAGGAGGATAACATTTGTGGCCCTTGTGACCATTTTTAAATGAGCAGAACCCAGACAGGCTTTTGCAGAGGGGGTCCTCTGAATTTAAATATGTGGTGTAGAAAAATCTCAAGTGTGCAGGTTACACCGCGAGTTGTCTGCATCGTATATTCTGCTAAGTGCAGAACTGAATCCAAATTTCTCCAAACCTCACTATGCATTTGGATCAGTTATCTTTTTGACTAACGAGCCCAGAGAAATTAAGAAATTCAGCTGCAATCCATGAAAGTAATAAAGGGACATATATCTCTTTTCCTCTCTGCTTTATGCCAGACTTTTTCTGGCATTTCTATGTTATGCAAAATCATGATGCTGAGTGTCCTAGCAAGCAATTCTATTCCCTTAAGAAGACTGAGTAAGAAAATATCCTGTGCAGCTGTTCTAGAGCTTGATTTGTTCATAGAAGTAATTTACTGGTACAAATTGTATGTTTGTGAATAGAACTGTGTTTATACTAGAAGCACTTTGTCGGTTCATGGTAGCAGTGTGCTTGTATTTGCAAAATGTTGCTGGAACAGACATTGCCTGAGCACGTATGGGTCAGGGCCTGGTCCTGTACAGTGCCAGCTAGAGGGAGGTCCTGGATCCACAACCAACTTTCTCAGGCTCTGACAGAGTAAATGGGAATAAACTGTAAAAATTGACAGGATTCTGAACATCAGCATCCCAAGTGCCCATCAGCCTCATCGGCACCTTATTCTTCCCAAATTCTGCCTTGCAAATTAAAAAAGGACTAGCAAAACATACCATATTTTAATTTATGCATGCACATTCTCGTGCTGAGTCGTGTCATTCATTCCTTCATTTGTAAAAGCAATAGTCTTGGTGCTTTGAACGAGAAGAGACTGAAATAATCAGCAGTTGAAAGAGAAGATCATCACAGACACCAGCGAGCTGGGGTTTGATCCTTGTCGTAAACCAGTATCAGGGAACAAGTATGAGTCTGTAGCATGACCGACCTCTCCCGGGCCCACATCAACCTATTCGTGTTTCTGATAAACAGGAGATGGCAGTCCCAATATACAAGAACTACATGAAAATCTTCTGTCAGTAAAACAGTCACTGTTAAGGGCTTAAGAGAAAAAAAATCCAGCAAAATCCATGTGCTGAGCAACCTGAAAGCATGCAGGCAGGTATTGGGTATATAAGCAAGCAGGCGCTATATGCTGCTCCATGCCGTATTTCCTAGGAAAGGAAGAACATTTCCAGTTTCATTCTGCACCTGCACCCAGGGCTGCCGCCGCGATCTCCTCTGCTCCTGCCGAAGCAGTGACTGCCTGATTTCTCAGCAACAGGGATGAAGTTTGAAGTCAGCAGCGGGGCTGCCTCGCTCGCCCTGCTGCACCAAAGGGAATGGAGCAAGCTGGCAGCATTTCGTGCCAGCTGAAACCTCCCACGGTGCTCCTGCTCAAGAGAGCTTATTTAAGTTCAAAAAACAAGCAGAAAGTGTGCTGGTAAGAATGCTCACGTACTGCATCTCTCAGAGGCCCCAGAGGGAAGGGGGAGCACATAAGGTTCTGGTTTTTTTCCTAGGCAGACACAGATTCACTGGCAACAAGAGATTGCAGCCTTCTCCCCTCCTCCATGCTTAGAACCATAAACTCATTTTGGCTGGAAGAAACCCTTAAGATCATCAAGGCCAACCATAACCTAACTCTTGCACTAACCCATGTTCCTAAGAACCTCATGTCCATGTCTGTCCAACCCCTCCAGGGATGGTGACTCCAGCACTGCCCTGGGCAGCCTGTTCCAATGCCCCACAGCCCTTTGGGGAAGAAATTGTTCCCCAGATCCAACCTCAACCTCCCCTGGTGCAACTTGAGGCCGTTTCCTCTGCTCCTGTTGCTTGTTCCTGGGGAGCAGAGCCCGACCCCCCTGGCTCCAAGCTCCTTTCAGGCAGTTCAGAGATCAGAAGGTCTCCCCTCAGCTCCTGTTCTCCAGCTGAACCCCCAGCTCCCTCAGCCGCTCCCATCACACTTGTGCTCCAGCCCCTTCCCCAGCTCCGTTCCCTTCTCTCAACTCGCTCCAGCACCTCAAGTTCTTCACTACATTCCTTCCTGTCCCCGGCAGCACTTCGATTGTCATCACCCCTGACACCAAGCGGAGTTTCCCTTGTTTCTCTGTGGCGTGGGGAAGCCCCATCGATGGCACTGTCACGTAAGGAGCACATTGTGGGCAATCAGGAGCTGGGATCAGGGCCTGGCCAAGCGCTACAGCTCCCAAACCATCCATCCAGTCAGGACCCAACTTGCTGTGTTAAAAACATCCAGTGTCATTCTGCCCCGTGAGCCTCCTTCACCCTCATCCATCCGTGTCAGGACTCTGGGATTCCAGCAGGCACTTCCCAGCATGTGGGGCTTTGTTTAGGCACCATCCTTTCTACAATATTAAGATCTAATACAACATAAAGTGATGTTGTAAAGACAATTAAAACAGTTTCAAAGCTATAGAAGTATGTAAGATTTTCCACTACAACTTGGAACTTACTTTGTAACTACCTTCACTTTCTTGTAGGAAAGACCTAAGGAAACGGTGTAACTTCCATGTGAGGAAGCTTCTTCTTGCTTTGAGATCCCACAGAAATCTGTAGGTTTGATGGGCTTCAGCGTTCTGATAATTTTTGATCCATTTGCTAGAATACTTGGCACTGAATAATAGCAAATCAGTGTAGCTCTGCTTGAAGAATAGAAGGGCTTCTTGTTTCAGTTCAGGGTTGAATTGCCTTGATTGAAATGAATTGTTGCAGATCTTGGTGAAACCCTTGGTGTAAACATGAAAAAAACATACATCACCCATAACAGTCACCTCTGATTTTACATTTGAAAAACTGCAGCTATGCTGAATAAAAGCATCATTACTCTTAGCCAAAGAAGTTCATTACGCTGTTAATAAGAATGCTGGACTTTTCCAAGTTATGGAGGCGGATTGCTGGAGTCTCTTCGCAGTTCTGCTGACATTCTCTGGCCTTGGAAGAGCTAAAGAGGTGAAAGATCTTGAACAACTTTTGTGTACCTCAGTTTACGCTAATGGGAGACTGGAGATACTTGCCTGTTCAGAAAGGGGCATTGCTTTTAATTCTGTACTTTAAAAATCAGGGCTTTATAACATGAGAAGTAAAAGCTCTTTTAAGTTGCTTTGGTTTTCTTTTCTAATCAGCACAGAGTGGATTGATCAGTGCTATATATTGATTCAATGAAAAAAAAAAGAGTAAAATGGGAATATTGTGGAGACACAGTTATATGCAACATAGACACCTACTATGCTTTAAACTAGTTTGGTTAAATCCAGACAAAAACGCATTTTGATTTATCCCAGACCAAACAGGAGCAGGTTTAAGCTGAAGAATATTAAACCCCCTGTTCAAACCATGTGCAGACAAGCCTGTGAGATACCACAAGGACACTGTTCTGCAAGCCTTGTAAGCAGCTTTTGAGGGCTAAAGCTGCCATCTTCACCTTTTCAGTTCTGAGCTCTGCTTTCTTCCTAAATCCTGCAAGAATACTCTCAGAACAATTCAGATCACCTGGGTCATTACTGAGGATTAAGGAGCAAAGAGTGTAAATAATTTCTTAATGAGAAGTTGAGGGGAATGGGATGGGGGCATCATTAGGCAAACAAAGCAAAGCACCCAGTACAATAGGTGGTAAGTAGACTATTAGTCTCTGCTAAGTACTTCTGATTTAGCTTGAACCAAGAAAAGCAGTTTAGGGGAGGAAAAAAAAAAGGATTTAACATGAACATATCCCATCTATCTAAAGATGTGCTAAACTCAGTAGCAAGGCCCCTCAAATTAGTAAAGGGATAGAATTTACATTAAAAATACTCTGTGCTTTTTCCACATGAGTTGATCTGCTTTTAATGCAGATGCTAATGGAGAGCAAGGTAATCTGAGCTGACAATGGTGCTTGATGGAAGATGGTAAGCAAATGGTTCTTTGAAAAACATCTCTCAGAGTGCAACAAATCGGTTAGTTCTTGTGTTGTCGTGCAGTTTTGAAAAAAAAATATCGAATCTTTGAAATATTTGACCTGGCTTTGTTGCTGCGAACGTTAGCTTTGACTATATAGAAAATACTGTGATAGGGATCCAGAAAATCCTGTTGATCCCATACTGGCTTTGCTGGTGAATGTCTGCTCAGTTAAGCCCCTTTGCCTTGTTTTTTTGATTTTGTTTTGCATGTTTTTCAGTTGTAGAACACACAGAGGAAGGTGCGGGAGAGGAAGGTACACGGACTCCAAACCGCCTGCTAATCCTCTCCAGAGAGCAATTAAGGCCCCATTCACAAAACCATTTAGCTTTTCTGTTCCTCACTTCTGATCAACTTTTTTTTCCTTTTAATTCTTTCGGGTTACACGTGAACCTCTTGACCTTTTTCTGTTTTATGGTATCAAGAAGGCTGTTTCTCTAGTTTCTTATTTAATTTAAAACCTTATCTTGAAGCTGCCTCCTGGAGCGCTTTCCATTTCTGTTGGGATTGACTGGAGGTCTAGATACACTACAGAGTGAGGCTTAACGTGCTGACAGTCAGGTCATGTATTCCTTTACCTCTCTAGTTCAGAAAAGCTACAGTAAAGAATAACGATGTTTTAATAAAGAAGAGACTAGCCGAGAAAACCACCTGCTCTCCATTTCTAATGCCCGAGTCTACTAAGCGTAAAATGTATCACCCTAAAAGCATAAATGTGACGTGAGTTGCTCTCTATTTCCAGAACAAAGAGCGTCAGGAAGGTTTTGTTCATTTGTCTCCGAGCTGACCCGAGTTTTCGTCATGATGTACTATCAAACGGGACATTTAAGGAGATAAAATACTCCATTTGCTATGTTTTTTCTAAGCCAACTGCAAACAAGTTACTTTATAAAAAGGAAGCTATTTTCTAAGTGCCTTCAGCAATACGAATTTGAAACCTAACTTTAAAAACCAGCATTCCAGCGGCCATGCAGAGTATTGGCATAATTATCAATAAATCCCAGTGACCTTTCCCTGTAACAGGGACAATGATTTTTCAGTTCAAGCCAGTATATTTCTGGAAGCCTTAACTTTTTTTTTTCAGTACTAAAACAAGTACACAACACAAGCCTCAGTATTTTGGGGAAGCTTTTCCTTTTAGAGTATTCTGTTTTCATGCTTATATTCTTATGCCAATTTTAGGAGGAACTGGCCAAGCAAACTGAAGTCACAGCCTTTGGTCAGTTAAGTTGTGATTCACACCCACGAAGGTGTAACAGGTTACCCAAATGTATTACCTTGCCACTACAAACTAGGGCACTTGGATGTATATGTGCTTAGTATAAGCATTACTGTAGGACACACTGCTCACCAGAATGAAGATGTAACGTTCTGAAGTACAATATATATATATATAAAAAGTGGTGGAAGGTCATACATGTATTTACAAAGTATATTAGTCCCATTAACTTACAAGAGAAGTCTCCAAGCATCTTTATTGTACCAGTTTTCTGTTTGGTAGGCAGTACTAATATACGAAAGGCTTTAGCGTTTACTTCTTGTACACGTAAGAGTTTTAAGCCTTGGGCCCTGCTCCTGCTGCTAACACCTGTGGAGTCCTTTTAACGTGCTTTCACGGCATAATCAACTCAGGTTTCTGTGCTGTGAGGAGGTGTTAAAACACTCCAGCAGCGAGTAGTATATTTAGACAACTTCTTCCTATCAGTGTCCTGCTGTGAGGGGGTGGCTGCAGTCAGGCATCTTAACAAGGAGTCAAATTAGGAAAGCTTTTCTGACATATTCTTGGAAAACTGGTTGGAGTCTTATTTTGTTCTTAACCTTACCCTGTAATTCTTCATCCATTTGAAGTGTCCAGTTACGTAAAGAAAGAAAAAAGACAACTAAGGCACTGGAAGAGAGGAAGCAACACATACATTGTTTTATTATCTTCCCGTAGTATCTGTACTGAACGTACATTTTACTGAAATTTGGGCCAGAAGTTGCTCCTTTAGCAGCACCACTGAACGGAGAATTCAGCAGGGGCAGGTGGGTCAGGGTTTTACCACTGTGCATCAGTCGACTGGTAGAAGTGTGTAGATTAAGGGCAGTCTCCCTGTGCTTTACAGGCTGTCAAGTGTCCGCAACTAGTAACTCCACTAAGGCACCTCCGTGCCCTAAGTTGCTGAGAAGTGACACAGCTACAGAAGCTGAAACCAAGTCCTCGGACATGTCCCCTATGACCATGGTCTGACAGCTTAAAGAGACTCATTTCTACATTTCAGTCATTCCTTGAACAGATATACAGGCCTCAGAATCTCTTGCCTTCTCAATAGCATTGAAATAGTACAAGTTAAAAAAAAATAAAAGTTCTAAAACATCACCTTCAGAGCTGTAAAAGCCAAAATTGGTGCACTTCCTAATAGCATCAAACACCTGAAAGCCCTCGTTTCAGTCCCGCAGAACTTTTTCTGATAGTGTCAGGCTGTATGCTGGTGTGTCACCTCCTCAGACTGAGTTCCTCAGTACAGCATCTGGTCACCCTGTGTTACCCCAAGAGGCGATGCATTGGCACTGTGTCCATAAATTGTTCTTTTAAGGAAAGATGCTGGAGCCATTATCACAGTATGATCAGTTGGTGTTCTGTGGTTAGTGTGCGAAGGGTGCAAGAGTTGCCCACTGGTAGGGGGAGGACCTAAAAACCGAGCATCGTCGGCCAACCCAATAATAGGAAGAGATGGAGCTAGAGTCACGCAGATGTTGCTGGTCTGAGGACCACTGGTCAGGGAGTTTCTGGTGGTAGAACTGGAACTGGAGAGGCGAGAAGGAAGGTCAGGTTCTAGTAGCCAAGTCTGGCCAGGCGCAAGTCCGCTTCGCTGCCCCTCGTCCTGGGATTTTAAGCACTTGCAGCAGCAAATTCCAACGCAGGCACCGCCGACAACAAACGTCATGAATACAGACCCAACAAGAAGGAACGGCAGGTACACAGGCACTGAAAATGTAAGAGTGACAATTATAATTTCTATCCTGGGCTTCATTCCTTAAGTCATGCATGCACCCGGGAGCAGGCCAGAGCCCTTTTACTCTCAATTCTCTCTTTTTGCAGCAAAAAGATTAGAAACTGGCAATTGCTATGGCAGGCACATTTGAAAAAGTACAGAGGGTCGGGCCAGTCAGTCCTGTAGCATCTGCCATGAATATCTATGCAAGAGCTGTTCCAGTACTCAAATGTCACAGCTACTGTTCATTTGTGCATTAACTAGAAATTCAGACTTTTACGTTTTACAGTTAGTACCTAAACTGCTGTCAGGTTGCCTGTGGGTTTGAGGGCTACAAGCATTTTTACAAGCCAGAACTTAGGTTAAATGCATTACTTAGAGTCATTCACATGCATTAACGGAATGTTAGCAACACACGTTCCACCAGGGATATAAACATCAGAGGTGTTACCAGATCACTTTGTTAGTAATTCAGAGGTTTTTCTAAGAGCAGGACTGACTTTGGAGTGAGGCCCCAAGTCATTCCCTCTTCCCAGCTCAGAACTGGGTGGCTCTGGCCGATGTAGCCACCAAACCAAGCGCTGTGTCCTTCCTGCTGCGATGGTCACAGCTCGGAGCTCCAAAGGGCAGAGAAACAGAGGAAGGATCTGGCTGGTGCTACCAAGGGAAGGTTGCTCCAGGGGTTGCAAAGAAGAAAGCACATCTGATATGCCCCCCCATCTGCTAGAGGCACGGGAAGCTTACCTGGCGCTGGAGGCCTGGGGCTGGGCTGCTGATGCTCACCGGGGCACTGGCCCTGGTCCAGCCGGGCCTCTCTGGAGGAGCAGCAGTAGCGCAAGCTGCAGGTCCCACAGCACAGAGTGGCCTCCGGGCCATCGTAGCGCTCGGGGCACTGGAAGCCGCGGTGCCAGCGCTGCGGGCTGCCCGCCCAGCCGTGGCAGAACTCGCCCGCCTGCCCCGCGCTGCCCGGCACGGCCAGCAGCAGCACCAGGGCGCGCAGAGCCCCCCCCGCCATGGTGGGTCACGCAGGCTGTCTCACCTCTCGCCACTTGGCCCACACTGCCCTTTTTTTGTCCCCCCTGCTTCTTGTTTTAGAGGCACAGCACGCAGCCCCCCAGCAGTTGCAGAGGTGATGCTCCCAGCCCACCAGCTGCCCACCAAGGCACTGCCTGAACTCCTCTTTCAGGAGCTTTTTATCTCTTGGCCTCTAATCCCCTCTCTTTACAGCAACAAAGAAACACCCACTAATTGAAAACCATTTGCAGCTACTCCGGCTCCACCTTCCTCATTTCTCCCCTTCCTTCCCGCAGGGAGCTGCGGCTGGTTCCTGCTGGAGGTCGCACATCTCACACTGGTGCTTGGGCTTTTGGACCAGGGCTGAGGGGTGCGGGAGGCAGGAGACCCAGGGATGTCCTGGTACCAAAGCTTCAGTGCTTCAGGGGCCTGTCAGTGTCAGGGTGGGAGGCTGGGGACTGAGCTGGGGACAACACGTGATGACGAGTGAGAAATAAAATTTCCAGAGCAGAGGGAAAACACAAGGATAACCAGCTGCTAGTGGGCTCTGAAGTGTAACTCTTACAAAGTAGTATCGAGGTAATTTTTACCTTGTTTCGCATGGATAATGAATTACATAAATACAAAGAAGATTTTAATCTGCAAACATAGGGAAAATAATTTTGAAAGCTGTACGTTTGTCTAATTTCAGTCTCCGTTTTTGAAAACCTAGAGGCTGAAAATTTTAAAGGGTCTTTTGCGCTTTTTCTTTCCCCAGACACAGTGTAATCCATTAATTTAAATGTGTGTTTCAGGGGACAAAGTGCCTGTTTTAAGATCTCTAGAAGTTTCATCTACACAGGAAAATCCTACAGTGTTACAAAGACCCCACAGCAGCATAGGATTGGTTGTGACCTCTTCATTTTTGAACTAAAAATAAAACCAGACCATTTGTGGTCGTAGTCCCCTTACAGGTCTATCTTCTTGCTGTGTTAGCAGGATGCATGTCTGAAGCATGGTTAGCCTGTGCATAACTGCAGCAAGGAAGAAAATCGTTGCTAATTGAGCACTTTGAAAAGCAGGGACTTAAAGCAGTATCTGTTGGACCAATATCCTGGTAATGAGTAGCACTATTTGCAGTTTGCTTGAAGACTCCAACCTGTATTCTGGAATGCACACAAAAGCCAGTTCCCACACAATTTTTAGGAGTGTTGCCACTGTACATGGAGGCTGTTCAGTGATGTTCACCTTTGCCACTCAGTCACCTTTCATGAATCGTTTTTTAATTGGCTTTTTGGCAAATGTGGTGGAAGAGATCCCTGCATTCAGAAATGGTAAATGAAATCTCTGTTTAGAGGTCTTTCCAAATGCTGCGCAGCGCATTGAAATAGGCGTTTGCCCTGCTCCATTTCGGCTCTCCAAGTGTAAGGTTGGCTGAGTGTGTAGCACCTAATCCTATAAATCCGTAGGCACGATCTAGAAAATACTGAGCAGCCCCGACACCGTTGAAAAGACAGTCAGATGGCTTGGCTTGGGCTCTCAGAGCACTGAAGTGATAAGCCCAAAGCTATATTTGTCTTAAGGCAAATTCTGGTTTCTTCACACATTTAACCTCTAGCATTATTACGGCAGACTAAAGACTAACTTATTATTTGTTGTTATGGAAAAACACAACCTCAGTCAGGCTTCAAGCATGTGCTTAGTGCTTTGCAGATTCCATGATAATAAAATGTACCTCAGTAAAGGTAAGGGAATGCAATTATTTCCTCCCATCTTCCACTTTAAGAGAGTAAAGACACCTGCTAAGTCAGGCATTCAAATGCTAAAAATGCCTAAAGTTGATGGTTGCATTAACACTTTGAATGATGGCTGCCATTCCATGATTTCTTCTCTCTGCACATCCACTGTTTTAACAACACGGTCGTGTATTATTTTTTTTCCTGCATAGGATTACGCTACCTTCCTTAGCAGGGATAAACTCCTGCAAACTAAATACCGAGTTCCTGCTCAGGGTCTGCAGGTGTGTTTGTGTGTGTTCCAGGAGGCGTTTGTTTCCCGATTCCAAATCTCTCATCTTCATTTGGTGACAGGCTGCTCTTTGTCCTGATATCCACTTAACCACTGAATGTAATCGTGTATTAAAATGGTATATGCTTACATAACTTGTGAGCCACTTGGAATTTCGTCGGGATAAAAGGGGTACATGGATGTATCAGGATGCTTGTTGTGGACTATGATGCTAAATCATGAGTAAGTTTTGAATTCCTTGTGTTCAGTCACTCTCAGCTTTCTTCGTCTTTCACCTGCTGGGGTGAAATTTTTCTTGCTTGTTCTTTGCCAGCTTTGGAGAAGTTTTAAACAAAAACAATCCAGCCTATTTTGCATGAGAGGACAGTGGTGATGGTTTCCCATTATTAACAACAACAATCTTCTTACCTTTTCTGAGTATCCCTGCAGCCAAAACAGCTTGAGCTCTGAATTTACAAGTTACCATGGAAATAGCCCTTAGAGAGAAATCTTTTCTTCTAGGTGAGGGTTGTTTCTCTTCTTTATGGAAATGCACATTCCCCCTTCTGAGTTTTATGTGGACAGTGAGATGATTACAAATTCCTGTTACTCTCAGCAGAAAGCACGAACTGGAACCTTCCCGATTTGCAGCTGCTTTGCCTTCCCTGCAGTATCGTTGTTCAGTATCGGTATTTTACAGCCTTCTGTAATGTTGATGATTGGACTCTGCCACCGGATTTCATGTATATTCTTGTCATTTCTTAACGCCAAGTGAATATTCAATACAGGACAAGAAACAAGGGAAGAACTGACCCCTCTCCGCTAACAGGAGCCTGCAGCCCTACAGTAACTTAGTTGTTTGTGTTTTGTGAGTATGGCTCTTAGGTAAATACTGCCTGTGGGAAATTACACAAATGCCCTATGGTAGCTAGCCAGCCGCTGCGTGTATTTTATTTTTATCGTGCTTGATGTGCATCCTGAATGCCACCTGCCTCCAGCTGTTAGCTGCAAGGCAGGGGGACCCTCTGCACCTCCTTATTCCTCTGAATGTTTCAACACGTGAGTGCGGATGTCTGGTGCTGTCCGGAGAGCCTGGGAGAATGAAGGTTCCTGCTTTAATCACTGAATATACAGCAACCTCCTTCTCCCGGATCTCCCCGCTGTCTCTATGTGTGCTGAAAGATTAGGACAAGAGGGAAGGAGCTAGCTGAGTGTGAATGTTGAATTGAGAGGGGCTCAACGGCGAAGAAAGAGCGAATCAGACCTGTCTGAGCAAGGAAACAAGGAACGAGCCTGAGGCGGCAGAGAGCAGGCGGGGAACCAGAGCTGGGAGACGGAATCGTGATGTGGATGGGGAGCCTGGTGGGGAAGTCCGGGTCACGACGTGTCCAAGGGGAAGGCTGCTCTGGAGAGCTGGGGGCTGCTTGCGCTGTCACAAGGAGAACACTGGCTGGGCATCATGGAGTTCAGCGTAAGCTAGAAAGCGATTGCTACCCCAGATGGCCGCTTTACGGGAATTTTTGGGGATTTCTATGCTTCTGCTTGCCTCTCTCCCCCAAAGGCTGAGGAGTTTAGGGGAACGGGGAGGCCGAGTCTGACAGGGCAGAAGAATGACTGTGGGAGCCAAGGCTCAAGATTGGTGATTGTGATTTAGAGGGATGAGGTGGAGGAGCCCGCTGGCTGGAGGCAAAGACGTGCCGGGCGAGTGTTGCTGGGGGATTTCTGAGCCCAAACCATGAGCCTCGTGGAACGGAGAAGCAATGCTGGGTCATACCGCTGAGCAGGCCTGGTCTCACAAAGCTCTTGAGGCCCGATTCTCTGCTCACATCAGGATAACGCAGCCACCAGGAGCAACTCCTGACACACAGGCTGGCGCTGGGCATGGTGGATCCCAAAGAGCAGTCTCCTCATTCTGGCTCTGTATAATGCACAACAGTGGCTCCCTACAGCGACTGCTTGCTAACTGAAGATTTGGCCTTTAACGAGAGACTCTTTATTAGTAATTATGGCAGTATTGCTTTATTATGGCATAATTAAAGGAAGTGGAGAATGTAGGAAGATAAACGGCAGTAATTCAGGATAGAGCCAGGAGGCCCACGTGCCAAGATGATGGACAAGCGCACATTATCTGTGCATGTCCTTACTGGAGGACGATCAGTGGAGGGATGTCACCCCTGAACCAGGGGACATGCTGGGGATATATATTTAGCAAAGCCCGTGCGCTGCCACCGTCATGAGGAAACTACAGGAGAAGCTAATAATGAGTGTTTAATACAATGAGCTAATAATGACGAGTGTTTAGCATAATGAGCTAATAATGAGTGTTTAATAATGAGCTAATAATAATGAGTGTTTAATGCAATGAAGAAGAGAAAGCTGCAGTATTAACTGTTTTCTGAAGGTACAGATTTAAACCTGGTGTCAGGTTTTCTTTCGTGATGTGGTACCAAGGTCTCTTCACGTTATGGAGGAAAAAGCTCTCTGTAATGTAGGCGTGCATGACTTCATCTCTTCTGTAAATGCTTTGTCCAGGCTTTAGGTGAAAACAGAGTAGAGAATCAAGAACATTAGTATCTCTAAAAACGTCCCCTGCCTTGGCAGAGGAAAACTAGCAGACCTGTAAGCTTAGTTTAAAAAGGGGCATAATCTCTGCAGGTTTTATATAGGAACAATTAGTGCCTCTGAGGAGCCTGTTGGTCGGCTATGGTGCTGTGTGCTCATGTGAGTAGTGTCAAAAAAGAACAAAAAAATACAACAAACGTGAGCACTCTGCTTTGAGGGGTGCGTGGAAAAGAAGACACCTCTGTCTTCGATCTATATTGGGGTGTCCAACTCATTTTCACGGGGGGCCACATCAGCCTCGCTGTTGCCTTCAAACAGCTGCATGGAATTTTAGGACTGTATAAATGTAACACCCTGATCTATACATACAGTTAAAATAGTTGTTGTGTATGCCCAATGCTTCACAATCCCATGTGATCCACGGGTAATGACTTGCCTAGTCCCAAAAATCTAAATGGATAAATATATCTAAATATATTTTACATTCTCATTTTCTAGATTGACATCTCTTTGAAAAATAAAAGCAAGAAATATTAAATCCCGTCAGTACTGTTCATCCTCCTCAGCAAACAGGATGGTACAGAGGTGGCTCCCATCAGTGGATTTAACACCATTACTCTTTTTTGGGGGCTTTATTTTTTGACCGAACCAGCAATTTCCATCAGACTTCAGTAAAAATTCAGGTCCTACATTTTCCTTGAGTTAGAGTTTGATAGCCACGTCACTCCTGGTGATTTTTCTTCTTTCCTTCTCCCAACTACATGTCTGTTTTCCCCTTCCTGAAGAGCCAGCCTCATTCTGTGCTTCTCTACCACAAGACTTTTGAGCAAGAAAATTAAGTGTTCCTGTGTTCCCTGCTGGGCTGTCCCCTCTGGAATGAGCCCCCTCTTGATGTCAGCAAAAAGCTGGACAGTCCATGGCCCTCCTAACCTGAAAAGACAAACCACCTCTTAAGAAGCGGTTCCAGAAATGAGAATGGCAGAACCTGTTGAGATGCTGATTTACCGAGAGGAGCTTTGTGAACGGCCGGTTGTTCAGCCTGAATGCTCTTGATTGTTCATGTACAATAGGCCTGATTTTCAAGAGGGGAAGAGTCCTTGTAGCTTCACTGGGAGTCAGCAGGAGCTGCTGGAGCTCCCTCTGTGTCAAGATAAGGCCCAGGGTGCCGAACAATGGAACCTAAAAATCAAACACAGTGAGAGCTGAGCCAAACTTTCAGTGCCAGCTCAAATCACAACGTGTTTGGAGTTCAAACAAGTCTGGATTTTTTTTTTTTTTTTAATATAGTTAGTTGTAAGTTTTTCTTTCTTTTTTGAGATACGTCTGCTTCAGAGTTTAAAGGATTAGAAGCCTGAAATGCTGGAAATCTCACAGGAAAAACTGCTTTTAAAATATCCAGCTCTGAACTGCATGAATATCTGACCCCTTGGGCTCTTATTATTTTCTGTTGAATTTTTCTGCAGTAGGCATTTTCTAGCTAAGCATAAAAGGCTGCTATCAGAGGCTTTGTGTTTAGATCTGAAGTCACTGAGAAGTATCATGACAGTTAAATGGGGGCTATTCCCAGGTGAAATGCAGCATCTTGCCAGAAAACAAGGCTGGGGCGCAGCCCCTGGACCTCTGTGGCCCCGCTGATCTGGGTCAGACCCCGCATCTCCCCCAAGCCCGCCAGCAAACAGCCCCTGACCACGTGTTTCCCTCTGTCCAAAAGGTTCAAGTAGGAAAACATTAATTTGGTTAAAATTAAGGGGTGTGGTTAGTAGGCCCAGAGAGGTTCTCCTGCCCCTCTGCTCTGCCCTGGTGAGACCACATCTGGAATATTGTGTCCAGTTCTGGCCCCTCAGTTCCAGAAGGACAGGGAACTGCTGCAGAGAGTCCAGCNGCTCTTCTGGGTGACAACCAGTGACAGGACAAGGGGCAATGGGTGCAAACTGGAACACAGGAGGTTCCACTTAAATAGGAGAAGAAACTTCTTCCTGGTGAGGGTGGCAGAGCCTGGCCCAGGCTGCCCAGGGAGGTTGTGGAGTCTCCTTCTGTGCAGCCATTCAAACCCGCCTGGACACCTTCTGTGTAACCTCATCTGGGTGTTCCTGCTCCGGGGGGATTGCACTGGATGAGCTTTCGAGGTACCTTCTGATCCCCGACATTTTGGGATTCTGTGAAAATACGCCCTTTGCTGTGGACCATGTGCAGCACGGATGTGTTGGCAGCACAAGGGGACCCAGCTGTAGGGCAGCCCTGAGCCATCTCCGCTGTGCCCAAAGGGAGCAGAGATCAGCACTTGGCGGTTGAGAAAGTGTTTCAGATACTTGAGCTCCAGCTTCTTACTCAAGAGCTTCTCCACCACCTTTTCTATAATAAACAGTGCTTTTTAACACCTACACCTTGCACTGCTGCTTCCCAGCTGCCTCCTGTTAGAGGCATTGAGCACAAACAGGAGTGACCTGTGCAAGGGCTGCTGCTGAGGTGCCCTCAGGCTTTTAGTCGACTACAGGTATCTCTGGTGGGGTGGTTTCCCCAGTAACCCATGGTCAGCTGCACCTGGTGCTCCAGGAGCAAAATCCGTGGCCACGATACAGCACTTTTGCACGTAAAAGGAAAACACTCAAGGCTGATGCCTCCAGCGATGGAG
>VWYH01002778.1:0-48560 GCA_013399365.1 Pampusana beccarii
TCTGGAAATACTATTAAAATATTTGGCTTAACTGAACAGCAATGAATACCAAAGGCATAGGCTCTTTATCTAGATTTACAGGGGAAAAGAAGTAGTGACTCTTTAAGCATTTCCTGCTGGTTGGTTGGCTGGCGAGAAAATAAGCAATCACCTGAACCACCAAGGTCCAGGTAAGAGATCACTTCTCTGCAAACAGTGAAGATTTATCTAAAATCTGGCTTCCTTGCAAAGGCTGTTATGCCTGTCATTCCACTCCTAGCAGTGGAATGGGACAAGAGCAAACCAAACTACTGCTCTTTTTTTCTTCCTTCTTCAGTCTTTCACTGAGATGTGGTAGTTATTTATCATAGGGCAGTACCCCACCAGCATCAGTGAATGGACACAAAGAGGTCATGACACAACAGTTTTTCTTGTAATTCAGCAAGGACAAAGACCTCTGAAGTCCAGATCCTAGATAAGCTGTAATTGGAAGTGGATTCAAGCAGAAGTAACGAAAAAAAGCAAAGGACAGATCTGCATTTCTTAATATATGACACAGTAAGGATGACCACTTCACCTGGGCTTTTTGAGGGATAAACGCCTACCCGTGGACTGGTACTGGCTGTACTGGATTTGGGATTATGTTTCAAACTAATGGAAAAAAATGTCACATGCACTGCTGCTCTTAGAGGAGTCCACAATTATAGACATCAACTCGTGCAACATAGAGAGGCCTTGTCAGAGCAAGCACATGGCTAACTTGTAGCCATATGGAAGACATAGTTATTATAAAATTCTAATAAAAGCATCACTGTATGGCAAACCAGATTTATTTAAGTAAACAGGACCACAGTGGCTGTTCATGCTGTAAAGTTATAGAGAATTTGTTTTCTCAAATTTAGGCCTGTGTTCACTTTTTTATTAAGTGGCACAGCAGTCAAAATGCACATTTAATGCTTTGCTTATTTTTAATAATGCAGAAAATATATTCCTAAAGCTGTCATTATTTTATTTTTATGTCTTAGGAGTTGCAAGTGCATGTAGACCAAATTACAGAAATGGCAGCAGTGATGAGAAAAGCCATTGAAATTGATGAAAAGCATGGCTGTAAAGAGCAGGAAAGAATCATTCAGCTTGAAGTAAGTATGCAATCAAAATAGCAATAGCACAAGTAACAATGGAGTAAATGTTACTGCTATTATTTCCATTGAGTTACTGTATCTCTTATGAGTTACTGTATCAGTCACATTGCTATTTTGTTGCACTTTCCTTGTTGGGTGGACTGTACTGTTCTCTCTGCTACAGCTCACTCTCAAGTCTTGCATAGGTGATACTTTATCACCAGAAATTAGAGATTTGTATTTATATACTGGTTTAAGCTGGGTTTTTTTGGAGTCTCTGTGAGTATAGCAAAAAGGTAGGAAAAAATACTAATGCATCCTAATAAGACACTAGGATGCACATAACAATACCCACACCTTTGGTTTATAAATATATATTTTTTAATAATAATAATTTTGTGCTTTTGGGAGGATTATCAGTTGCTTATCATTGGAGGGTCAACACTATTGCTCTTTGATTAAGTGCTAGCAAAGCATTTCATTGTGGGACAGTCTGTGTGGAAAGAATGGGAGGGGTTTTTAAAGGCAACTTTTGAACTTAATCACTCTTTTCTTACCCATCTTTGTGTTTTGAGCTTTTTTTAATGCTAATGACCATTCAAGAGAGCAAGAGGGTCAGAAACTTAATGTTCTTAATTTTAGAAGATAACATGGCACTACCTAACTGCAAACCAGTATTTTAATCCTTACACATATAGAGATTATTAAGGTAGTTATTTTGACTTCTTCCTGGAGTTCTATTAAATGCTTTTTCCTTTCCCTGGCTATAGCAAGAAAACAAAGGCTTGCGAGAAATTCTACAAATAACTAGAGAATCATTCCTGAACCTCAAGAAAGAAGATGCATCAGAGAGTACGTCTCTGTCAGGATTAGTAACAAGCAGTGATCTGAGCCTGAGGAAAAGCTGAAGACTCTGGAAGTCAACAAGCTTCTGTTGCACACTTTAAAAGGGAGTATCAGGGGTCACTTGTCAAGCACTTGTTACTGAATAGGGCACCAGCAGGCTAATGCATCTTAAACTCCATTTTAGTGGCTTTTATACTGCATAAAATAAATTTAAATTGGTATTCTACAGAAAGCTTAGTGACAGATTAATTGCCATAGATCTAATTTCAGTAGGAAATGGATTAATGCACTTACTGAATTGGGAATTATTTTTATATTAAGCAATTTTACAGATAAAAGACAGGATTTCACACAATTTATATAAACTATTGCTCATACAAACTTTCAGTGTACCTATTATATAAAGGTCAAGATTTAAAGACTGATCTCTGGCTAAAAAGTAGTAACTTATGAATATGCTTTGTGCATGATCCATATTACATTTTTTTTTCCCCTTTAAGTTTTTAAAAAATTCTCTCTCTGCAACAAACCTGTTTCATGGAAAGGGTACGCAGGCAGCATAAAACCTAAGGATTTCTTGTTATTTAGCCACAGAGTATCCTGTTTAAATAGAAGGCAAATTGTTTAAACATAAGCAATGCTTTTGCAGTTGTTCAGTATTTGTTTTTTTTAATTGAGCAAGATTATTTATGTATAATTAGTTGGATTTTCAAAACATGAAAAGAGCTGCTCCCACCTTATTGCTTTCTGGAACACAAGCAGCGTAGTATCAGTCTGCCTTAGCTTTTACTTTTATGAGAGAAAACCAGGTTCAGTTCTCTATAGGTAAGAAGCCACATTAGTCCCACCAATTTCTTCTCTTGGTTGCCTGCCCAAACTTCCTGACTGGGAAACGGCAGTTTGAAAGCATCCAAACAGCAGCAGAAGGGTGGTTGGGGGAAGGAGGGAGAAGCTCTATGGCAAAGTTGGCAGCCTGCATTCAATACTCCTGATTTTTCTTGGAAGCACTCAATAGTCATCAAAAAGGTTTTTAAGTTTCAGGTATGTGTTATGTTTGCACTAGGAAAAACTTCAATACGCTGTACTGACAAATAGACTGCTCACTTTTAATTCTGAAATACTTGCAAAAGTGAAAAGGAATTGGCTTTTCTAGCTCAAAGTACAGCTTATACACTGATACAATTAAAGCTCTGCACAAGATAGGCTTGTTGTAGAGAGGTGCTGAAAAAATTTGTATTTGGTCAAGGCAGCAAGAACATTCCTAGTATTGCTGTGCATCATCACTTTTTGTCTGGTGTCTTGGTGTATTCTTAACTTGGAATGCATACTCAAACTAAGTGAAAGCTTTCAACCACAAAAAAACGTAGATCTACAAACACCACCCACAACTGAGTATTTTCACTGTTTAATACCCACCTGGCAATATGAGTGGAACTCCTACTCTGGAGTCAACTGTAATTTAATCAAATTTGATTTTCAGTTGCAACAATGCAAAAAGCATTAAGTGTGTCAGTTTTAAATACAACTTCAACTCAGTACAGCTTCCTTGGGCTCAGGGTAAATGCACCACAGGTCCAAGGGTGGACTTTCAGGGCCCAGCGAACTCATTTATAGGGAGCTTAATATTTCTTTTCTGTTGCTTTCCCTCTTCCCATAGTGCTTTTAAGAGAAATGAGTGGTGGGAAAGGAGTGTTTAATAGAGACAGTAAGTGCTAGTTTAATTAACTAATACATATGCTAGGAGATGCAGTTGAAAGGACACAGAAATCAAGCTCTCCAAACTTTCACAGCATTTTTTTTTATAAATGGAAAAACTGCTACTTCTCTTTCCAAAGAACCTGGCTTCTTTCTAGGCTTAAGAATATATTGAGGACATTCATGTGCATGGAAAAAGAGTTTTAACCATTTCCAAACTTGCTAAACATGGGGGGAATTTTTTGGGGAACATCTTAGCTCAAGCACATACTTGTCTGCTATTATTATCTGTAAAACTTAGCCAATGCTTCTCTAATTTAGATTTTGCATTCTTACTGTAGCTTGTAAGCTGGTGACTTATCAGAAGCAATTTTTCTTTTTGAGTTTTGTTACTGCAAACTTACAAGAAGTTTTGGGTTCAGCTGATTAAGTTATTCATTTTAGAAGTGTCTTTTCAGCCAGTGACTGGTATCAGAGGCGTTTATATCCATTTAATGCTGAATTCAGTTTCCTGGCTGACTTTCAGGTTTGTCTTTCAAATACAATCTCCAGAGTTGTACAGCAAAGAAGGGTTGTTAGTCTGTGACAGTTCTTTATGGTTGCTCTATTATGAAATAATGCTTGATTAGTGTTTATTTTTGTAAATTGAAAAAAAAAATGTGACTTAATTTATCTACTCCTAGTCTTCACGTTTGATATGTCTCCCCTGTCATTCCCCTGACCCGATCACTGTAGGATTTTAAAGAACCTTCACAGTGTGTGGAGTGACTATTTTTCATTGCATACCTGTTATTTTTGTAATGCAGATGGCTTGAAAAGAATTTATGGCTAGAATTGTGTACTGTACAGTAAACTTATTTTATCAATAAAGGTGACTGAAAATATGGATGTCTTCATGATTAAAGCAAGGTACTGAATCTCAAGTGAGCCTTGTTAGTAACAGTTAAGAAAAAAGACACATTGCCATTTTCTCACCTTATTTTTATACTTTAAGGCAGGCCAGCCAGTTTCTAGTGCTTTTACTCATGTTGCTATATAGCAAAATTAAAAAAAAAAAATAAAAATCCTCTGAAGTCTTCATATTCTATTGGAAAACTAACAGTCTCTTCTACAGAGGTAGGTAGTCATCTTTCAAAGGAACCATTGGAGCTGTTTACTTATACAGAGGAGCAGGAAGGGTAAACAAAAAGCAGTCCCCTGGGCTTTGAGTTTTGGATCAAAACATTTTGGTACAGATGGGATGTGACAGTTGTGGGTTTTTCTTGAAGATTAAAAAAGTCACTTTGATTTAGTTCAAGCTCTGGGTTCCTTTCTCTGTGATGTGTAAATGAGAATGTCAGTGGATTACATTCATGGCCTGAAAATGTAATGTTTTCTCTACTTCCCCATGATTTCTCAGAAGAGAAACTTGTTTTCAATATCATAAATTCTGTGTTTAAAGACAGGTGATAAATGTCAAACTAAGTCAAATACATATAGCAGCTAGCTGTTCAGCTGAGGTAGAACTGAAGGGCAGCTTGAAACTAAATTGGGTTGTTTTGTGAAATTAAAAGCTTTAAAGAGCTTTGGCTTTTTAACAAACCTATTAGATGAGAAGATTGTTAAAACAGAGAGCTAATGGCACAGTTCTCATGCAGAATTACATTTACTAAGATCCCTTTGTAGATACCCAAAGTAAGATTTACATTGGCTTAGGAAAGTCTTCAGTTTCAATTGGCAAACATTAAGCTTTAAAAGCACTTTTGCTGATTAAAAAATAAAAAAAATCCTAAATCTCCAATTTAAGGGGCAAAACATGCACTCATTCTATCTACAGATATTGATGCTAGAGGTCACAGGTGGTTAAACTGGCCAACAGAACATTAGTGCTGGTCACAGTCTGACAGCTTGTTTACAGTGACAGTGGGAAGATGAGACAGGAGAGCAAAAGAAATGCCAAGTTGTAAGTGAAGGAACACAGCAGAGCCACAAGCTTTAATGTGACACAACTTCTTTATCAGCCTTTTCAAATGTGCTGTTGGTAACACTTGAGTTCTGGAAGCATCAAGCTACACACAGCCACCAGAGACCAAAAAAAAAAGGAGAAAAAGCAACAAGATTCAGCTGTAGGTGTCCAAAAGCTGCCAGCTGTCTGCACAGCTGTCACACAAGGCATTCTCTCAGAGGGATCTCATTTAAGTAGCTTTGCAAACAACGCCACCTCATTTTTTCCTAGAAAAATCTGTACTTTCTCCCTCATATCCCCAAACCAGCTCCCAACAAAATAGCTGCTGTTACTGTTTAAAGAGTAGTAGATTGTATATAATGCCAACAGTGGACATCTTTCTAAACCTACCCTTCCAGAACACCAAGGTGTGCTGGGAGAACCACATGCAGCACAGAGCTGGTTTGTATCACAGACACATACCTGGCAGAGGTGTAGGTCACATTCCACCTCACCTTTTGGTCATCCCACTTCTTTCCTTTGCAATGCTGTTGAATTTCATACTGATATCAGCAGAGTGGACTAATTTAAATAAAACTGGTTAGCTTCCACATATTACAATGTGCTGCAAAATAAAACAGATTCTATTTCAATGACTGTGACAGAAAGTACTGATGTCCCTGCTGCCTGTAACCACCTCCCTTCTCCACATGTTCTTGTGCAGCAGCATACCTGGTGAGAGCCAGTGTGGCCACACCTTTGTAGCCAAGAACATTTTCCAGGTTCAGAAAAAAACCCCACCATTTTACATCTAGAAGAAGAAAACCTGAAAACAATTGCAGCATATTGAGGGAAACATTTCGTACTTTCTCCAAGAATGGAATTATATGCTGGCAGCGCTCCTCAGACACGAGCTACAGAACAGTGGCACAAGGGAAACCAGCAGAACTTCAGCTGCTGTCCCTTTCCATTGCCGTAAGGTCAGGTTTTGGCTTTTTTAAAGAATGGCAGAATTAATTTCCCTATGACATTCTCACCATCAAAAATACCTTAAGAAATACATTTAACAATGACTATTACAGTAGTGAAAAGCATTAGATACATTTTTTTGAAAAAAAAAAAATCAGTTGTTGGAAGCTCTAACAATAATAACACCTAATGAATGCAGGGCAATCAGTATCTTAGGTTTTCCAATACTACACTCAGGAACATAGAAATTTTTTTTTTTTTTTTAAATGAATCATCATATGCAACTCCTTAAATTACTGGCTAGGCAAACAGCAGATGCCTCCTACAATACACTCTTATCTGTGCTTTTTGCTTCCTGCATATGACTTTTTCCCCAGAGAGTTCAGGGTTAAAAACAATCAGCTCCTTTTGAGCACATTAGGTAATCTGTTTTTACACCAGAGGGCGCTAAGGATAACGTGGAAAAACTGCAAAGGCTGCTTTTTTTGACAAGGTAGACTTGTGAAAACCCAGTTCTGAAGCAAGTAGGTAAGTTGTACAGAACCTTTTTTTCCCCTCCCACCCCTAAAATGAGCTAATTCATTGCTCTGTTTTAAAGTTGTCTTCTCCCAGCATGCACAAAAATAGGAAGCCTTGCATACTCAAACAGGAGATAGCTGTCTGCCTATAGTTACATGCTAGCAGACAAGGTCTGATATCAGTTTTAAAAAAAAATTAACTAGTATCTGCTTGAGCAGACAAAAATTATATTGGAGCTGTTCTTTCTAAACAAAACTGATACACCAAAGCTACTGATCAGACATGTGGGAGGGGACAACCTAACTAGATGAATATTGACAATAAATAGGCAGGGATATATCAGTGTACCTCAGCCACTAAGTTAGAACCCGTTGACCTAACACAATATTTACCTTTTGTAGCTCCATGCTTCCTATTCTGATTATCCACTGGATAAACAGACCGGAAACCAAAGTCATAATAAAGCCCACCACAAGTACCACTCCAAAGATCATGTGCAAACCTACAACATGTTGCTGCCAGTTTCAGGAAAAGAGATTAAAAGCTCAAAGGGCCAGTGTAAAATCCACATTTTAAAATGGGGCATGTTAATGTGTCAGAAATTTCCTGTCCTTCAGAAGTGTTTTCAGACAAGTAACAGCTCTAGACAAGGACAGAATGAAAGCTGAAGAGCCTCACTGGGGTGAGACGTGTCAGTGAAAACTTAGGAAAGCTTTGGGAAAGGCCAGTTTTGCACGTGTTCCTGATTGGAGTAAGAGACAGAGGGGACCAAACAAATCCTTTATGCCTCACTTATTTCTTTTGCTATTGCAAAGAAAAGCAAAGGCTGTGCAAGGGTAACTTGGCCCTAGTTAAGGAAGTAGGAAGGATGATGTGGTGGATGAGCAATAGCTACAGGATGTGCAATGCTTAAGGATGATTTGGGGGGTATTAACCCAGCCTGCTACCTGGACACTACAAGCCAAAACATGCACCTAGCACTTCAGGGTTAGGAGCAGGAGTGTGCTAACCTAGCCCCTTAAAAATTAAACAAAAAAATACATTAGCACATACTTGTGTGATCATTGCAGCATTATTACTGTGCAGCAAAGACTGCAGAAAACTCAGTGAAAGGAGTATACTGGAGCCATCATGGCAGGAGTATTCTCTACAGCAGCAGGAAACAGATCATCACAATCCAAAAAGCTTCAGCTTACACTAAGCTTCAAAACAGTTGATTTTACAGGGGAATCACTACCTAGAAGAATGCTGTTTAGATTCAGATTCCCCAGGAGCATCAGGTAATACTATTTTAAGCTAGCACAACTGCAAAGTAGTACAGCTAATGCAGCAAGGCAGTAAACACTTCCAATGAGAGATTCTGCAGTCAGAATAGAGGCATAGCAGGTTAGGATCCAGTTTTCCTTCTGCGACTGCCTCAGGGGGTTCACAAAAAGCACCTTGAAAATTACCCCTTCAGCACCCCAGTAGATCAGTTAGTGTATTTTGATTATTATCACTGTTACGTTTTACAGAATACGGAAGAAGATTCCAATACCATCTCTTAGCAGTATTAAAAAACAAACAAACAAAACAACCCACACAGAGCATAATCTCCAAGTCAGAATCTCAGAAAGAGTTCTAAGCCCAGTTCTGCCACAGACTTCCTACATGATCTTGCACACTACTTTCCAGTCAAGAAGTGGATGACAACCATTCCTTTATCAGATGAGGTTCTAGAGAAAAAGATAGATCTATCTATCTATATCTATATACCTCTCTCTCTCTCTCTCTCTATATATATACATAAAGCCTCTTTGGACCATGCACTTCCTCACTAGCTTCATACAGAACACAACCACACTCTCAGCCTCTGGGTGTCACTGCAACTACAGTAAGAGGTCAGCTAAGCTCCCCCCACCTCATTGCTTGAGAGGCTAAGAAATTTTTGAAAACAAACTAACCCTACAATGCCAAAGGCAGAAGCTAAGTTGTAAAAGTATCATTGAATTCAAAGAGACCCATTTATTTCCAATATTCTTTCAAAAGACACCTTTATTATAAAAGATATAGAAAATTAGAGTTAAACTTGTTTCTTCCACAATGTTAATCACAGCAGTTATTAAAAAAACCAAGGTAAACATGTTTTAGAGCATTTGTATATCCAATAAGTATTTGCTACTTGCCATCAAATACGGCAAAGACATGCTCAGTATCAGTGCAGTGAGGGCAGTCAGCAAGCATCAGTCTGCCAGAGGCCATGGAAAGAGCTGCTCATTTATCCCCATGTGCAACCCAACAGCACACTGAAGCAACACCCAAATCACAAGATTTCAGCTGTTTGAGACAGGTGTTCTGGCTCCAAACAATCACGGCATTTGTCTCTCTAAATATCAGATGAGCTCAGTCACCTCAGATACTATGTCATTAAGCTTTCACTCCTTAAAGAGAAATGGCCAGTAAATGCAGTCATTTAAAAATCATTAATTCCTTTCTACTGCCAGGGTGTTTTAATTTAAGTTCCCAGATAAAGTTCTTTTGCCAGTTTCCTTACAAAGAGTTGTTTCTTACAAACCTACTACCAAGAATTTAAAGTGGTGGCCGAGAACTTCAGTTTCCACCAGTAGGGTATTGACACATGGTGGTTCCATTCAGGTAGCAGAACAGCCATCCACCTTCTGACAGGAAGGACTGTGCACTTTGCTGCCCACACTAAAGGTACAAAGAGAGCAAGAAGAATACGGAAGAGCCACCATAACCTGCATCGAAGTACAGGACACAAGACTTCAACCATCATGTAATGCATGACAGGTCACCACATAAACACTGAATGTGAAGACCAGGATTTGGCAGGGGGGGCACAGGCAGGTAAAACCAGGGACAGCCACAAGGCTGCTTGTGCAATTGTGTGAGCCAAACCCACAATGCTCCAGTTGCACGTTGAAAATCACTGTTTGCTTTGTTTTCAAGGAAGTGAATAAAGCCAGCACATAAGATTGCGACCCTCCACTGAACAGAAGAGTGGTCCCTTATCTGGTTTTTGTACTACATTCTGCTTTGGGCAGATACAATCTAAACCTATACAGAACGCAATCAGTCAGCAAGGATCCTGGTTAGTATTTTGCTAGCTGGATGCTGTTTTCACCCCTAAAGGCAAAATTAAAAGAAAAATGGATTAAAAATAGTTAGTGTTTCACCTATTCCAGGAAAAAAAAACAAACCCGCTGTTTGCTACACAAAGAGCTTATTTAGTTTTTTTCTTTTATGACAGCACCATCAAAAAAGAGATTATATCAGAGCAGAAACAAGACAGAGGCTGTTCAGAATGAAAATGAGGGAAACCACTTGTGTTCTCTTAGCAGTCATCTCTGCACAGAGACCAGATGACCAGCTTGCTACAGAACCATCCAAAAGTGAAGGAGAAAGTCTTGTCTCATATCAGGTCCACTTCCTGAGCCCCAGTGTGCACACTTAAAACAGTTAATTCAGTGCAGTTTAAATTAAAGTCACTTAGTTCAGCTTGCAAGGTTCAGTAATACTTCTTGGAAACAATTGTGTCTGCAGCCAGACATTCTGTACCTATATTAGAAGGTGATACTCCAGCTCCTGTGTATGGTCCTTATCTCTCATCCCTCACACAATTTTTAAGACTGCTCATCTTCAGGAGCGAGTCAGGCAATATTTCAGCAGTGGTTTCCACACTGTGAGGGAGGAACGAGCATTGTACAGGTTGCTTTCCAAGGGTTGTTTTATATTTCACATACCAAAACATCAAACTAGACCATCACAAGATAAATACCTGTACCTGACCATTACTATAAGATTCTACAGCTAGACATATGCATGTTACAGTAGGCTGAGCAGGCTGTTGAAGAAAGTCACAAAATGGCATGTAGTGTACCAGATAGATAACTTTTCTTCCACGTTGGGCAAATATGATCGTCTTATTAAACAGGACAAGTCGTCAGTGGTAAATCCTGCACCACTGGCTGGTTTGATAGTGATCACTCATCTCACCATTCCTTGATTCTTCCTCTTGGTTCACATCAGTTATTTGGCAGGTTACAGAAGTAACGGAGTTCTTTCCCCAGCCGGCTGCTCCTTCTGAAAAAACTCTTTGATATGCAGTAGCTTGTTATGGATCCTCTCTCTTAGGGGAGGGATATGATGGCTGGGGTCTAAGACATTGGTGCTTCTGCGCTCTCTTTCCCGCTTCCAGGTGAGATAGGGGTGTGGTGGAAAGGGCACTTCACTTCTCTCTCTGCGAAGCTGTACAGTTACTCCACTGAGGGCCAGCATTGTCCATACTGACAGAATAATGAAATCTGAAAGAGAGAAAACAGATTCCTGTACCAAAGCAGAGCGTTCTTTCCTTTCCCATGCATAAACACTGAACCAGTTTAGCCGCAGAAAGGAGTGAAGTATTGTCTCTGTGTCCTCACTTGCCCGGAGTATGTCCATACAAAAGCAAGAACACACAGGGAGTTGAGATGAGTCTGTTCAGTTACCATATTAGGCTGTCAGACTACCCACTCTGCAAACTCATCAGCAAGGTGGCAGTCCAAGCCTGAGAAAGCAACTTTCACAAGGGCTTTTATCACATAACACCACCTGGAAGGTTGGTGCCTTTAAGTTTACTGTCTTTAAGCTTACCAAGTATTTCTCTTGGAGGACTAGAAATTATCACCTGGGTGTTAAAACTCAGCCCATACTTACTGTGTTCTCCTTTCATCCCTTTCAACCCTCAATACTCACTGTTTACAATAGAACCAAAAAGGCAGTGCTTTTTCTTTAAAAAAAAAACCAAACAAGTCTTAAGAGCAGCACTCACCATTTGTTTGAAAAGGCACATTGGTGTAAGCTCTGTTGAAGTAATCATTGAGGACCCTTCTGAGCAGGTTTAAGGTGATATAAGCAAGACTTGTGTAGATGTAACAAGCAATAGCTAGGATCACTGTGTAAGAGCCTACTATTCCAGAGGCCAGTATGTTCAGCTAGAATGGGAGAAGAAAATGCAGCTTTAGGAGAGACTGAAAAACACTCTTTACTCCCCACCTCCTTGAGGCAGTATTTTATATCAGTTTATCTACAAGAAACTGCCTGCACACACCTGTTATCTAGACATCCCGTTAAATTAATCCCCACTAAGTGCAACATGGCAAAGGGTCATTCCTTTGCTTATGGACCATTTATAGCACAAGTAGGGCTGAACGGGAACATGAAGCTGCGGTAAGACTTCTAGACATATCCCACAGGACTACGTTTTGCATTAAGAAGTCTGACACCCCTTCCTCCCTCCTCCTGAGGTGACAGTGCAGACTACTTACAATTCTTGGACAGCCAACAAAAAGCACTGGAATCATCAAAGCTACAGAAGAAAAGGTCACCCAGAACACAACATCATCACGGAAGACCCTGTAGTCTCCTGTAAAGACACCACAGTCCACATGTAATTTACTAGTCAGCAAAACACTTCCTGTTTTGTAACTGGTTGAAGGTGGGCTTTTTCCCCAAAGATTCTGTACATTCAGAAATCTAGAGCACAGTACTGAAAATCTTAAACAATCAGCATTTGAGCTCAAAAGCTAAGATGCATTGTAACAATTACTCAAAACAAGAACAGAAAAAGACTGTCTCAGTTGAATATAGGTTCTGTACTCTAAGTTGGAACAGCAGACCTTGTCCATGAAAGATTTTTGATGAGGTATATGTTACTTACCTGATAACAACAAAAAGTACGAGAGTACTTGTGCCCAGTAATAAGTAATTTTATTGCCTGTAGAGGTTTATAAACTATAAACCTCTATCTATGCAAGTTTGACTCTAGAGTATAGTGCAAGTACAGCCATCACAACAACATAAGACAACAAACTCTTCTTAAAGCCAGAAGTGTAATTAAGTCACTCAGACACTACTTCGCTCCCTCTGCTTTCTAAGGCTTGTCAATTAAACAGAGGGGACAAGCTGAGCTCCAGCTGAGTCACTGTTTTACTTTAATGAAGAGCAACCAGGGACTGCATGGATTATCACAGAACTGTGGCCTGAGTCAAACACAGATGAATGGAGAACAAGATATTGCCCTACCAAGGGATCTAAAGTAGAAGAGTTTTGAGATTTAAAATTACAATAGAGGAAGCAGTGTGGCTGATGCACTGATGTCCATGAGGGATTCCAGTTCAGCAGGCTTGCTCGCTTTTAAGTGATTTACCTATTGTTTCTCTTAGCAAAACCATTCTAAAGATCCTGATAAAGTCAATCCAGCTGCAAATATAAGCCGTTTCCTTTTCCCACCAGCGCACATTCCTAGGTAGTTTTAATTACAGCACACCTGAAAGGCTTCAGTTATATCTCTATTCCCCCAACACAAGAAAGGGAAAGTTAAACATCACACTCAGATAAACCAAATAGTAGTATCCATCTTAGAGCCTTGCAGTGTCCCTGTAATACAGCAGGAATGCTTCACTCAGTAGCCAGCAATTTGCAGCAGAGCATTTCAGCACATACCTAGTGGAGTAAAGAAGACAGTCGATGAAAAGAGAAATCCCAGCACAAGTCCAATAACGAACATAGCGAGCAGGACAGAGCCAAATCTCCACCAGCTTGCAACCAGGAAAAAACCTCCAATAATTCCAGCTACTGCTGTCAAAATAAGACGCACTGAAAAAGAAAAGGGGAAATTCCAAACTAAGAATTGTGGCAACACTACAAAAGCTTCAGTTACTGCAATAACTCATTGAGCAGCTTTAGTTATGTGCTTGATTTTGTTACCCAATGAAAACTTTCTGAAAAAAAGCCAAAAGAGTCCCAGTATTTATGCTTCATACATTTCACTTAAACTCCAGTCTGCAATTGAGGGTGTGCTACTTCAAGAGAGGCAGAGGGCTGGAATGAAAGTCTTTGTACCATGTACATCAGGACCTTGAGTTCCCAGGGCAGTTATGGTTGCAACAGCAAATGCACATGTATCAAAAAAGTAACTATATGAGGTAGGACAAAAGACAATAGGAACTAATTCTTGCCAGCGTAACAAGCAGGATACAGAACTTTCACTCCCTCATTTTACACATGAGATCTGCATTTGATCTGAAACTGATGTGCAGCCATTATGAAAGTAGGAAGGAATTATATTGCAAATTTCCAGAGTTCCTAAAAACTCATATCTTCCTTGGATAGATACTCAAATTTGTCTTTTGTAGTTGCAGCTATTAATTCTGCATCACTACTTGATGTTGGGAGCAGCAGTTACTCTTGTTGTGTTTTAAGCTATTACAGTAATCAGAGCTCAGTCCAAGTACCCAGGTATCCTCCTATCCTTCCTAAGGCTGGCCAACAACAAGCACAACTGAGATTTTACTTATAGAATTCATAATAACAATACTTCAGGAAGAGTGTGGGGTATCCTAACAGATCTACTCACCATCATAACCAAGGCCAGTTACCCTCGTAATGAATACAAAGAAGAAGAATCCTGATAATATGAAACCCATGAAGAATAAATCTAGAGAAGAAGAGGGGGGAAAAAAAAAGATTTAGTATGCTGTCATATCACTTCATACCAAGCCCACTTCAGTACATCTTTGTGTTACAGTGGGGAAGGAACACCTCAGCTCACTGGCTGAGAAGCACAAAAGGAAAGCCAGACAACAACTGGACAGGGGTGTCCTTAAGCACTTCAAATAGTCAAAAAAATTACATATTTAATATGTACCCCCAGCACGCACCCTAGTTCTAGGTTCCTGTTGAATACCAGAAACTTCCTACTCTGCTTAAAAGCTCCAACCCTGTTAAAGCAAAGCAGTGGATCTAATTTACACCATAAATCACTATCAAGTCATTCTCAGTAATAACACCACTATTCTAAGTTACATCTATGACATTCTAACCAGACACATAAGAGGAAAAAACGTTCAGTACCTGTTTTCCAGAATCTGTGTCCAAAAAAGCAAGTGAAGAGTCCAAGAACAGCAAGAGCAGTGAAGAATACTTTGGTAGAGAGTTTGCCTACGAGGAGAAAGAAAGAAGTACTAGATCATTCCATCTATAGTCCCAACAATGAGACTATGATAAGGTGCAGTCGCTGTCATTGAGTGTACTAACAACTTAATAGCTGCTGCTCTTTCAGACACACCATGGGAGCAGATCCACAATGCCTGAACTAACAGTTATCTTGATATGATCTCCAATAGAATATTGAAGTAGCTCTAGTCTGACTTAAGAAATCAAGAGCTTCTGTCTGAGAAGCTTCAGCCTTTTAAATAACAACTAGTTAAGTAGCTGTAACTTGCCATTTATAATACTGATGCAGCTTTACCTGAAAATTCTCTGCTCAGCTTTAAAAACAAAAAGGACATCCAATAATCTATAAAAATCAGTGCTACAGGATTAGTGACCCAGGCAGCAGCTGTAGTCTTTATCACCGCAGCCTTCACCACAGTCTCCCCCTTTAATATACTTCGCATGCAACAGCAAGGTCCACCAGCATCCCAGTATGTCTCACCTCTGCCTCTTAGGCAAAAATCTTCCTTTAACTATTTGAAACAACAAAACCACATTTTCCTTGTTCACCAAATTAGAGAAAAGGGGTTTAGCGTCAATTTTTTGTCTTGTGTTGTCATAAGACAATACCAAGTTCGGGAAAAGTTACTGTGTTGCAGTATATGGTAAGAAAATAATCACGAGAACAAATCTTTATGAACCACATTCTACCCATTATTCTTCTCCCTTCCACAGGCATAATGAGAGTGGCAGCTTTGTTCTTCTTCCACTTGAATTCTATCACTATATAACTTTGCACAAAGTAACACAACTTCATAGTCATTTCACTATTGCTGGCATTATCTTCAGGCTTATTTTAGTTAACTTATCTCCTTTCAAATTATTTGCAGGTTACTGATTTCTGTTAGCACCAGCACAGCTAGAAACGAAAAATATCAGGCTGGACCCTGATCTAGTTAGTGTTTTATTAGCTTAGTTTCACATGCAGCATCTATAGCCCTACAAGTGATTTAAGATTATATATCCAATTCAAATGGAAAAACCCAGAGTGGCACTGCAGAATTGGAAGTTATATATTAGTAAGTCACAAACTAAACCTCATTTTAGTTAAGGATTTAATTGATAAAATAAGACTAAGGAAAGCTATTAGCATTCTAGAATTTCTCAATAGGTAGACTTCATAATGAATTAACAAAATATATGCAACGTAGAACAAACAGTTCCTACACCTATGTAAAAAAAAAAATCAAAAATCTCAGAAGCACCAATTGGCTTATTGGAGCACAAGTAGCTTGAAATGAATTGACAAGGACATACAAGTCCCAACTTACTGAGGGTAGAGCAGTTATCTACTAGGTCAGCAAAGCTACAGGCATATGTATGCACAGGTACATATGCAGCAGATGTATTCCAAATAGGATCCCGTACTATGACATTGTAGATCACACCTTGTCCAGGAAGTGAGGAAAAGTAGACATTGGTCTTGTCATCATTTGTCAATGTAAGCATCTGGAACAGTAAAGAATACTTTTAACTGCAAGGAACTGCTTGTCACCATTACCAATAGCATGCTGATGTGCCCATGGAGCTGAGGCAATCCTCAGCAGCCCAAGGAAGGTGATCAGCAAGAACTCCAGGCAAGAGCTCTCCTATCCTGAACCCCCTCAGTATTACCAATAGAAGCATTAAGGGCTTACAGGACAGACTCAACTTCCTCCAACATTACTATGTTTTCTGACAGAGAAGAAGATTCTCCCACTCATGTTTTGCTCCTTCATCCCCATTTGAGGACACAGTTCAGGGAACCTGCCAGTCTACTAATCCACATCTGGCCTCTGAAGCAGGCAAGGCTGCCATTCTACTCCCTAGCAAAACCAGACAGGTTATGGCCACCAAGATTCTCCCCCTCTGTCCCTTCCAGTCCCTTTGCTGGGGGACAGGTAAACATGCAGCACATGTTCGCTCTCACATATCAGATCTCTTTATGCCACTCCAAATTGTGCCCATTTCTAGGCCACTTCTACTATATTCTCCCCTCTTCCTTGCACTCCCTGCTCAATACTCAGCACGTGAGGATGCCAGACCCCAGCATCTATCGGGTATTTCAGGAAACTATCAATTTTTGTCAGAAGTGGCTCTATTTTCGGACATGCAGGCACTCAAGGGCAGTACAGCTAGAGGTAAGCTGGACTCAACATCACTGAGGGAGCACTGTGGCTAAAGCCATATTCAGCAAGCAGAAAGATAGCACAATAAGAGCTTATTTAATACAGAAAAGGGTACAAGACATAGAAACATCTCACAGACAGTCACTAGCATTTAACTAATATCAGAGACCATTGCAAGAAGCCTCAGTTCTGCCACATTTTGGGCTCTGCTAACTAGCCACCTCTGTCCCAAGAGAGTGATTGCCATTTTGCATCCATCACTCACCATATACTTCCTAGTCAGAAATCCCAGATACAAGCAAGAAGCCTGAAGCATCAGCAGATTGCTTATGTCACCATTCAAGGAAGATAAACAAAGAGGAAGAAAAGACTCCAGATAGTGCCCCTGTCACATGCCCAGAAGACCAGTGCTTCAGACTTACTTTAACGCCATTAGCTTTGATACTTTCCACCTCAGACATCTTCCGTATATGGTTCATGAGTACCATCTCAGAAAGTTCATTCTCTGGCAAGAAGTACTGGTAGACATCATAGTGCAGTCGCCATCTGGAGTTTTGACCAGTCCCTGAATCGCAGGATGGTGGGTTTGCTCCTCTACAATTAAAAGAGATCAGATACATGCCCAGCAAAAGCCCTCAGATCTTAACATCATTTTTCAAGAGTTTCCTGTCTGTGTTGGCACTATCTGGCTTTTGTTCTTTAGCAGTTAACACCAGCAACTAATTCAAAACTAGCTGTAAACGTTTGGAAGCACAGACTAGAGCAATATTATGCAGAAACACTCTGATGTAGGTAGTATGTGTGCTGGCACCTGCCTTTACATTTACAGAGGCTTCCTGTGAGCTGGCATAAGGAACCAGCACAAGAATTCCAAGAAGTCACAACAGCCAAGGATCACAGCATCACTATTTAGTTTTCTATGCATGCTATATATACAGAACATAGCCTTCCCTACTTTTTGCCTATCACCTGAAACATCAGGCACCATTCAGGAAATAATGCCTTATAACTTGAAGGCTCAATGTTAAACAAAACTCTAGGTCATTATCATGCTTCACTACCAGTAAAGGAATGAAACTGTCAATGATGCACACTTGCTCTTCAAACAGATTAAGTCATTCTGAGGAATGGGAAGATCCAGTATTTGCTGACTGCTTGCACATCTGAGGTTGCACAACCTCTCCCACAAGATGCAACTCTCAATTTTTATCTCTCTTCCCACATATTGTCTCTCCTCCTCCTTTTCCTGATTTCTCAGTTTGTTGCAGCATGTTTGTTGCAGCATTTCTGCCAGCAGCTGGATGGTCAGCCTCTTCAGCAGAAACTTTTTATGATCTTGACCAAATGCACGACAAAGGCGGCCTTGCCCAGTGCACTGAAGTTTTTCACATACCTGGTATATCCCAAGTTTGCAGGTGCAAACTTGATGTGTATATCAACCAATGTATAGTCCAGGTAAATATTTGGATCCACTTCCAAGTCAAATTCTAGATTGCAGCCTCCAGGAATAGGATCTAGAACACAGAAAAGATAACTGCAGTAGTTTTCACTTCCCCCTTACACAGCACGAAAAAAGTTTCAAGACCTCAATAATGCATGTACTTGCTTCAGGCCCTGTCTGCTTGCTGAGCACAGAAAATTGTTAGGTTCTAGTCCTGCAGACAAGACAAGTGGTTTCACTACAGTCTAAGATAGGTCCTGACACATATGCCCAGAAGATTTCTAGTCTAAGGCTAAAGTCATGACAAGACCATAGAGCACATTATATAAACGACACACAATTCAGCAGTGATGCTAAACTTTTTCAGCCCACTCCAAAAGAATTTCTAGCATCTCCATTATATGTTCACACCATATAAGAATATCACCTCTGAAAGGTCAACACTATTTCACAGTTAATCTGTAGTATGTAGAGCTAGTATCCCTTACCAGGTAGTAAGAACATACCTTTCTCCATATAGGGAATAGAGATAGCTGTGCTGAGCACCTGGCTAGTATCCAGTGACCAAAGGTACCATGTACATACAGTCTGTTGAGGCCGAAGGATGGAAACCAGTCCTTGGTCTACTCCAGTTCCTGAGCTGTTGACAGATGGATTCTGGGCAGAAACAAATTATATAAACAAACAATTCTTCTTGTGAAGATTTCTACCACAGCTTGATGTATTGCATAGGAGTCACATTTCTGCCAGAAACCTGTAGGGCACACATTCCAGTGCCACTTGCCACAGATGAGGTAGTTAGCCATTAGCTAGCATGTTAAGAAAAAAAAAAAAAACGAAGATGGGAAAAAGGAGCTAGGAAAAAAAAAAGGGGAGCTGCTTCTGACACCACACACTGCCTAGCTCAGGCTCAAAAACACAAGTGATAAGTTTGAGACAACTAAAGAGTTGATAATCACAAACAACCTGCAGAGAAATCTAGCTAGTTGAAGTCCACTGCTGCACAGCAGTGGATTGACTAGTAAAGGTGTAAAAGGATTGAAATATCCCTCACAAAAAGTTGTGAGATGGCACTAAAGAGCATTCTGGCAATCAAAGTGCAGAAGCACATCACTGTCTCCATCAGAATGAAGATGACTGTATGACAGCTGGCTTAACACTAACCATGCCAGACAAAACTGCTTGAGGCCAGGTCAGCTATTGAGCCAATCCCCACCACCACCCACCCTTTTCAGAACCAGGGGTCTTGAGGTAATATCAGGCAACAGTGACAGCATCACACTCATGCAGCTGGAACCACCAATTGACCTGCAGTAAAATCTATTTTTCAGCAGGGACAGTTATCTGAGGCAACACTGTAAGGAAGCACTTCAGACTTAGCAGATTTTTAAGGTCTGGCTCAGTTTCATATTTCTAGGGGCATGCCAGCCCTAAAATCAGTATAGCCCTATTTTTGCAATCCTGTCCTTGGCCTGGTAAGGCCCATAAATACAAAAAGCATCTGAACTGACAGCAGAAGACTATATCAGTGCTAATCAAAGACCAAATAGTTGTAATAGCAATGCCTTGGCCCTGTAATCCTTGCTATTTCACTAGTACAAAGATGACTGAGCTGGGTGACTTGTGTTACAGGTTATTAATCTCATAAACTTCCCAGGATGCTTTCTGGCACTCAGTGTATTCTCATTTGGAAAATACTGATGAGGAAAGGAAAACTGGATGGCAGCTGTCGGATTGCCATCTACTACCTTCAGCTTAGTGTACATTCTGTTGAAATACCACATAGAGCCTCAGAGCACCATAAAAATCCGTATTTTGGATTGCATTCCAATAACAATGGGACAACCTGAGGCTAGTGTACAGCAGCAGGAATGCTTATATTGTTGGCTAGAAGTAGGAGCCTTCACTGGAGTACTACAGAGGAATTTACCCATGTGCCACCAATTAGATTCAGGACAAGAAGCTGGGGTAACAAGACATCATAACTGTAGTGATTAGACCCAAGCCACATAAACAACAGATAACTAAACAGCCCAAAGTCATCATATTTAGCATATAAGGTATCTGTCAAATACTTATCACAAATCTGTCTTTAATTTGACAAGCTGATAGTTAGTAGTCAGCAGTCATGTGACAAAAGCACCACTTCCACCAAAACCAAAGAGCCTTGAAACATTTTCAAGACAGCTCTCAAATTCCTTCAAAATTCAATCCTCCAAAATAGTAGCTATGACATACAAGTATGAGAAAAGATTTCTGAAGCTAAAATACTGAAAGCCATGCAGGTAAGATATTTATATAGCTTCAGTTCTATATTCCTACATGTACCAGAACCAAGTCCTTTGTTGAAAGAAAATTAGCACTTAAGAACAGAAGCGACACTCTTACCATACCTTATCAAAGGATATCACCACATCACTTTTCTGGGCATGTACTTGAAAAATAACCACAGTCACATTGCTTGCAATGTGCCTGATTACAGCTTCCACTGGATTGGTCTGGTTAAGTATCACATTTCTGAATTTTCCCAAGGACAGCTCAAGAAGACCTGCATCACAAAAAAAAAAAAAGACACCTTTTTTTAATGTCCAGAGGGAAGCATTTACCAAGGGGAGCCAAGAAGCTTCCAGTAGCCTGAGATTAGTCAGCTGAGAATAGAGCAAGATGTTGGTTCATGCTGCTCTCACCCTGTAAGCAGTATTAAGGTTTCAGAGACTACTATACACAGAGCTGTACCTACAAAAAAGATACAGCTAAAGAAGCCACTGTGCAGCCCAGCACTCACCTAAGCACATGGGACAGGACTTCCTGCCAGAAGCTCAGTATTTGATACAGCTGAGCTCATCAGCAACACATAACAGCTGCAGCTGATCAGCTCCTGTGATCAACAGCAAGCAACATTCACTGGAGTGCATGAGAGGATACTGAGAACTACTTGCTCTGTACAAATACAGGCAAATATGCTTGTATTAGCCTGCCAACTTGCACAATACCTGTTAGACTTCCTGGGTGAACTCCCAAACAATGGGAGCTGGAGTCAACTTCTATAAAACAGTCAAATTTGTAGTTTGCATATGTATACTAACACCCTTTCAGCTATTCACATCTTTTGCTCCCACACTATTCTTGAATATTAGGACTGTTGGACCCCAGTTTCTGTATCTAAAAATCTGACTAATTTTTCCAAGACACTACCAAGATCACTTCTTACAATGAACATAATCTTATGATCCACCGTCATTTTAATTAAGAGAACCACATGACCCAGGATATAAAATTCTTTGAAAATCAGCTTTGGCTTGTCATTCAAGTCCTGCAAGAAAGCCTGGTTTCTCCCTACACTAGGCTCTTGAGGTACAGGAGATATCAATGGAAGAAAGAGAAGCAGCCATACAGAAGTCACAAGATTCTTTTGTTGTTTGTTAGAAGGCAGACTAGATACTTGAAGAGCATACACAGTGCCTTTCAGGTTTTTTTTCTCTGAATTCCCCTGAGAGCAGAGACAGTAGGCCAGCAGTCGTAAAACTTATCAAGCCTAAACACATACACAGTACCTCCTCAAAGCAGCTCCTTCTTCTAGTGCAAATGGTTGATAATGTCAAGTAGTCCAACAGAAACACAGAGCAAGTGTTTCTGCATCTCATATATGTTGCTGCTGCTGACAACCCAGGTGGTCTCCCATCCAAAAAAAGGAAAGCATACAGTATTCTCATCCAAAGTTCTGTACTCCTTTCCTGTTATTCATCACTCTCTCCTGCCAAGAACTGCCATCTTGGGCCAGCTTCTTTGCTTCTTAATGATATGAAGTGAGCTCCTACCCTCATCTCACAGCAGAAGAAAAGCAGAAAAAGTCTAACCCATCTCATCTTGCTAACTTCAAGTCTTACATGCTTACCCCAAAAGTCAATACTGCATCACCAATAAATATCGGGATCATAAACCACCTAGGAGGGCAATGTCCCATCATCCACAGCTTGTGTAAAGGTAGGAAGTTTCTATTCCAAGTTGTCAAACAGTAATTAATGTAAAATTAGAGCTACCAAAAAAGCAAGCTTTGAGTATTCTTCAGCTTCAGATATCTTCCCCTTCACAAGAACTCTTTCCTTCTTAGTGCTTAAGAAAATGCAACTAGCAGCATGAATGCTAAAGAAAAGCATTCAAAGGCACAGACTATAATATCTATGCACTCAAACTTGGAGTGAGAGCTTTGAATGTAGGAAAAATATTTTCTTGATCTTTAAGAACTTCAGCACAGTTTCCCGAACTGTGAGAAGTTCACACGTAAGTGCTCTTTTAAGGTAAAAGCTGAAACCATACACATCCTCTCCATGCTCTACAGCAGGGGTGGGCCACATTGCCCTCACAGTTGCCTTCAAAGGGCCAAATGTAATTTTAGGACTGCGTAAGTGTAGGAGTAGTTACATTTACACAGTGTTAAAATTACATTTGGCCCTTTGAAGGCAACCACGAGACCGATGTTGCCCCTAGTGAAAATGAGTTTGATACCCTTCGTCTACAGCAAGGGGAAAAAAACCTGCATTGCTCTGTCTTATTTCCCACCTCCACTCTGTACTCATACCCCAAGGGCTCTGCATAAACCAGAACAGCTTCATCAGCAAGACATACAGCCTCCTCTTCAACATGATCATGAGACTCTAAATGTCAGAGGCACTCAAGTTTAATTAGTGTGGTAAATTAAGGCATAGTGTTCTATATTACTGTTTGCATAATTGTTCCTGAAACAGTACATGTGACATACATTTTAAACCCAAGTCTGGACAGAAGAGCATAGATTCAGGCTGAAGAACAAGAATGGCTACATCCAGACAAGTATTTTTCAGCTTGTTGTTCAGATGCTCCTTGAACCACACTTCCAGCCAGGCCTGAAACATGAGTAATAGGAGAGTTTACAAGTACTACAGAGCAGTAGAACCTTTAAAGAAGTTTGCTGGAAGAGCAATTGCTACATAGTCACAGACCATAGCTTTTTTCAAGCCTTCTCTTTTTCTGTCATTTGAAAAAGTCACTGGCAGTGCTCTGAGGCAGAAAGGGAACATGTAGAACAAAACAAATTAACCAAATCACAATTCATCAGACCCATTGCTACTGCAAGGTCTCAGAAAGGCATTATACTACCTCAGCCATACAGAGTTCAGTGTTGTCAAAGATAGCTTTGAAGAACAGATACCAATACCTTCATGAACACATAGTACTGGCCACAGCATGCAAGCTTTTTGGGGCACTAAAGCTAGCACACCAAACAGGACTGCAGATTCAGCAGCACATGTAGGAGAGATGCTGCCACCACAGAAGCGAGGTAGTTGACCCAGCAAGTCACCAAGAGAGCAAAAAACAAAATCCAGGCATCCTCAGCTTTTTTGATTGCTTCACTTGCTTCAAATAATGGAAGTCTGTAAACACTTGGTAAGACGCCAGGCTACCCCCCTCTTTCTCTCCATCTATATAGAAGCATGATGGTCAATGCATGTCAGAGCAGTTTTGGGTTAGATACAAGGGAGGAACCCTCACTGTTACAGAGATAATCAACTGAAAACATACTTAAAGGAAGTCAGCATTGTTGAAACTGAGCAAGAGCTGAGCAAAGATGGACTAGTGAGTGCGTGCTGCTCAGTATACTAGTACCACCAATACTAGAACAGGAACACAGGTATTCCAGCATATGAAAGAGAACTGATGAATAGAGGTGGGCAACAGCCTACTCTCTCACTCCACATTGTATCTCTTTCCCACAATAAAAGAAAACCAAGTAAAAAACAGCAAAGGAACTGAACCTCTCAGACCTCTTCCAAAATCAAAAGTCCTTATTCTTAAAGTGTAAAAAAAACAAAAAAAAAAAAAAAAACAAAAAAAAACCAAAAAAACCCACACAAACAAACCAAACAACAACAAAAAAACTCCAGTCAAATCTACAGAGGCTCAGTATCTAATATCCCTTCCCTGTGACATGAAGTTTCCCCAACAACCAGCTTGAACCATTTCCATTCTGCTGAGTCAGTGCCAAGCTCTCAGTTCATTTGATGCTTTAAGTAAACCACATTTCCGTCTCCAATAGTCGAGTGTCATTCCACATCACCAATAAACAGCTAATCATACGAGGTTCTTGATAACACATAGCAGTTCAACTTCCATTAAGAAACTTAACTGAAGAAGTACCATTGCTGCCCATGCAGGAACAGTCTTTACCTACAAAGCTGTGCTCAAACAGCATGTTTGTGTCAGACAAATAGGATCTCTACAGTCAAAGAAAATGCATTTCTACTCTGTGCTAATCAACTTACAGTGAATACGCAGTATAACCTTACACAAGCTTTGAGAACTGAGAAGAACCTTTCAGTGCAGGGAGTACGTGAACAAGTAGTCACATGAAGACATTTACTGGAGATGAAACGCAAGCTCAGACTGAAAACCAGTTTGAGTAGGAAGAACATCAGTGCCAGCAGCCATGTCATATCAGACCTGCAGGACCATGTGTATATGGATGCAGAGCACAGCCCTGCTACAAGGTGTCTGCCTTTCCACATGAGTAAAACCTCAAATACATCACCCACCCCACCTCCAAAAGAAGCAAGATTTAGGAAAGCTTCTAAACTTTAATTGCATGCATATTGAGACTCATGCTTAGAGTTTGATGCTTAAAGCAGACAGTGCCACAGAACGTGGCTTTTCACCAACTGCACCACTCCCATCCCAGAAGACTATTCTGTCCACCACGTTATAGAGGTCATGAGGTCTTCCACAGCTTGAAAACTGAAGGAAGTACCACTTGCCTCACCTGCTTACAGTTTTCCTAATCCCGATTAACAGCTAGAACATGCAAGACCCAGCTTCAGTCACATTGCCAGCACTGTCAATTAAGATGTCACCTGTGCATCAGGGTAATAAGGCTTCAGGATGCAAGTGATCAGCGCATTCAGAGAGCTCAACAGCTTTGTGTGAACCTCTTATTTTTAAATGTTGTGTCTGCACAGACTACATAGCTAGCACAAACAAAAGTTCATCCAGATAAGCTCCCTTTACGAAAAGGGCACTGCTCAATCCTCATTACACTATAAACTTGCTTTAGTTTTTCCACCACTAAACAACCTGGCTTGAATGTAGCCAACAAGGCCAATTTCACTCCTATTTCAGGAAGGTGGAGCTCACTGGGAAGTAAGAAGCATGATATATATAACACTTCTGCACATATACTAAGTTTGAAAAGCTGCAGCCCATTAGAACCACAGAAAGTTAATATAAGCCATCATGCACAGATTTTACTTATCAGCACTTTTAAAATGAAGCAGAATCTTCTAGTGTTTGGAGATGGCAGAGCCCATCACTGCAAACCTGGGCATCCAAGACTGAATAACCACAAGACAATTTCAAAAAAGTGAACCATTAAGCAAGTATCCTTGTTTAAAGGGCCTAACGATCAGCTAGACATAAGTACACCAACTACACAGCTTATTAGCTTTCCATGAGGAAAACACTTTCCCCCTCCACTGTAAATTCTGCAAGGAAAGACAGCAACAGGCTCCTTCAAGGCAAAGCAGTTCACTTAGTCCCATATTCATTCTGCTTTTTTTACATACTGTAAAAAAAGTGACTCAACACATGACCCATTTTCAATTAAATTCAGGAGACAAGCTGTCTCTTCCACACCTGAGACTGGTTCTTAACATTGTAGCCTTGCAAAGCATCCCAAGAGTAGATTTCTCCTTTTGAAAAATTAAGCTTCATTAGAGGCAAGTTTAAAACTAAAGAAAAACTAAGAACAGGAAGCTTGCATCATCCCTAACATAAGGGACTACTTGCTTATATCTTGATGATCTCTGAAAGAAACTCATTATTTTTTCCTTTATTTGGAGAGATAAGAGCTTAACCAGAAAAAGGTAAGCTGGTGTTAAGTCTTCACAAGCTATACACACTATAGTACACTCACCACTGGATGCTTATTTTAATCACATACAGGAACACAGGGGAATTAAAAAAAAAAAAAAAAAAAAAAAAAAAAAAAAAAAAAAAAAAAAAAAATTTAAAAAAAAAAAGAAAAAAAAAAAAATAAAAAAAAAAAAAAAAGCCAAATAAAGTCAGATTACATCAGCAGGGCCAACAAGTATTTTTAGGAACCAAGCTCCAAATTCTAAAGGGTTTTACTCATTTCTTTAATTTTACAGGGACAGTGACTTTCAACGCACAATTCACAGGGTGCTGGGAGCCCACGACCACCTGCATGTGGTTTAAAAAAAAAAACAAAAAAAACAAAAAAAACAAAACCCCAAACAAACCCCCCCCAAAAAAACACAAAAAACCAAAAAGCTGCTATTAACCTTTTTTTCCCTTTCTCATACAAACTCATGGGTAGTGAATGCCACCTTGTTTCCTCAGACGGAATACAACTCTACACATCAGCCTGAGCTGTATCCCTGCAACAGCACAGTTAAAATTAGTCTGGCAGATCTATGTAAGAGTTAAAACGATGGCGTTGTTCGCAATTAAGCTGCGGAAAAACAACAACAACAAAAAAATTTTAAAAAAAAGGCGGGGGAGGATCCGGTTCTCCCTGCCCACATCAAAGATTAAGATAACCCTGAGTATATAACTCTTCCCCAACTCCGCAGACAGCTGCATCTTCACTTTGATCTTCGCTCTTGCTGAACCCGCCAGACAGCAGCGGGTCTCCTCACCGCCTCCTGGGACACCCCCAAAAAGGCTCTGCAGGCCCCTCCTCGCAACAAGCCTCTTCCCCTCCATCCTCCTAGACGTCAACCCGGCCAAAAACACCCCTTCCCCGGTACAAGCCAGGCTCCACCGGCCCTCCAGCCGCCTAATGGCGGCCACGGCCTACAGCCCGCTCCCCCACCACCCCCCATTCCCCGCACAGCACTCACCCGAGGTACCGCCATGGCGCAGGACCCCCAGGAGCACCACGGCGTAAAGGAAGAGCCGCATGGCGCTGCGGAGGAGAGGAGAGGGGAGATGAGGCTGCCAGCGAGCCAGGGCGCTGAGGAGGGGCCTGGGCCGGGCGGGTCCTGCGAGGCACCGGAGCGCCCGCCTCCCGCCGGTGGCTGCGCCGCCCCGCAGCACCCGCCCGAGCGGAGGCCGCTCCTGCCGCTCCTGCCGCTCCTGCCGCCCCCACACCCACACCCACCCACCTGCGTGAGGAGACCGAGGTAACGGCTCCAACCGCCGCCCCCACACGGGCTTTTATCCTCCCGAGCTGCGCCTGCCGACCCTGTGGCGTTACTGGGGCCGGTGAGGGGCCTGGGGTGGTCTCCTCGTCAAGATGGGGAGGGTCGAACTTTATTTTTAAAATTTTTTTAAAAAATTTTAATACAGCCGCCATCTGTTTTTGTCTTACAAACAGCTCGTTGGCCTCGGAGGCTCGCAGGTGTGTGTGTATTTGAGGCACCTCTGGCTTTGGAGGTGATTCATGGGCGCATGACGGGAGAAAAGAGAAAGCAAATTAAAAGCCTCTTTTTTTGTGGAGCGGGGTGTGTTTTCACTTTGTTATTTGGGCCTCGTTTTATGCGTTTGCATCATAACCTAGGGTCTAAAAAGCCTTCTAGGATCACCCCTATTTTGTTTGGCTGGGCTGGCAGCTTGCTTCGATCCAGTTTCCAGTTAAAATGCATAAGGAAGCCATCAATCCAGAGTAAGAAGAACACAGAGATGAGTGCTGGTCCACGTTTACAGATATTTCTGATAAACGGTGTACTTTCTTTGTACTTAGCTTTTGCCTACTATGCTTAGGAAGGCAGCCTCTTTCAGTCAGGTTACCCCGTTTGCTCATGTTATTTTTGTTTTGCTCAACGAGGTTCCTGTAAGTCAAAATCTGTGAGATATCAGAAGTCTGTTTAGTGTTTGCCACTGTCACAGTCAACCTCCCTGAGTGAGACCTCAGTCACTCTTTATTCACAGCTCGGCATTCAAACTGCTCACCCGTGGCCTTCAGTCACCAACAGAGCCTGACAGAGGCTTGTGTCATGCCGTCAGCCTCACTTATTCCAGGCTCAGTCTGGCATCCATCCCACTCGTGGAAAGCTGAAGAAGAACCTGCTGACTTCAATAACAGCTGTAAACCCCTTAAAAAAAAATGTGTGGTAGGTTTTGGTCTACAGCACAGTAGTTTTGTGACTTGGCTTTTTAAGAGGACCATGAAGAAAACACACATCCCAGTTTACGTGAATGTATGTGTAAAATCCTAAAAACTCCTAACCCTAACCATGCTATCAGAAAACCACTTTTGCTGGATTAGTTTGTATCATGGCAGAGGGCAGCTGTAAGTGGCAAAAGGCTCTCTTGACCCATATGTTGCTGCTGGGTGGCTGTACCCACAGTGTCACTGCCAAGTTGGCCAGAAGAAACTCCTGGAGGTCTCCAACCCAGCTGCCCACTCCAAACTGGACTGTGGCTGACACTAGAGCCACCTCACCTCCCTGGATGTCCTGTCCCAGTGCTGCTCCCCCCACCATGTCCTGCAGGCGTTTCCTAACATTCAGCCTGGCCCTCACATGGCCAGCTGCCCACCGTGAAACCCCACAGGAAAGGCTGATGTTGTACTTGGCTTTCTGAGATGAGCAAGAGGAAATTTAAGTACTGAATGACCATCATAGAATCATAGAATAGTTTGGGTTGGAAGGGACCTTCAAATGTCATCTAGTCCGACCCCCCTGCAATGAGCAGGGCATCTCCAACTAGATCAGGTTGCTCAGAGCCCTGTCCAGCCTGGCCTGGAATGTCTCCAGGGATGGGGCATCTACCACCTCTCTGGGCAACCTGGGCCAGTGTTTCATCATCATTGTAAAAACTTTCTTCCTCATGTCTTGCCTGAGTCTCCCCTCTTCTAGTTTGAATCTCCCCTCTTTTAGTTTAAAACCATTACCCCTTGTCTTATTGTAACAGACCCTGCTAAAAACTCTGTCCCCATCTTTCTTACAGGCACCTTTTAAGTACTGAAAGGCTGCAATAAGGTCTCCCTGGAGCCTTCTCACTTCCAGGCTGAACAACCCCAGCTCTCTCAGCCTGTCCTCACAGCAGAGCTGTTCCAGCCCTCTGATCATTTCGGTGGCCTCCTCTGTCCCCTCTCCAACAGGTCTATGTCTTTCCTGTGCTGAGGGCTCCAGAGCTGGACACAGGACTCCAGGTGGGGTCTCACCAGAGCAGAGGGGCAGGTAAGTCCCAGAAACAAACTGGCACAAATCAGAATTCCTCATTCTACAGCCCATGGGCACAGAAGGCTCTTGCTGGCTCTAAGCCGGATCGTGGAGGATTCTGCATTCCCGGCCTTTCACGGCTCCCCATCTGCTGGCGCGACAGCCCACGGCTGGAGCGGAGAGTCCGTGCGGTGGTGCTGCCTTCAGCTGGCGTCAGAGCGGCTGCTGCACAGCGAAGTCTGAGCGCTCCCTGGCACACCGGCCTTCCGGTGCCGGTAACACAGGAATTAGGGGGTTTTTACCCTGCTAGGATCATGAGCGCAGGCCGGTGTCTCTGAGAGAAATCAATGGGCTCGACGTGCCAGTTCGTCCAGACGAACGGCACCGCTGCAGCGCCCTTCCCGCCCCGCCGCGGCGCTCCCCTCGGGGCGCCTCTCGCAGTGCCCGTGGGCCAAGCCCGCCTCCGCGCCGTGCGACTGCAAGCCGCAGCCTGGCTGACCCCAGCCGAGCAGCTCAGCAGCTGCCAAACACAGCCGAGAAAGCGCGAAGTGTCAGAAAGCGGCTTCCTGCGGCTCTGAAACGCCGCGGAGCCTCCGGTGCTGCCCGGGCCCCGCCGCCTGAGTGGAGGTGGGACTGGAGCTCCTCCCGACCTGCAGAGGGCGCCCCACGCCCGCCCTGCCCCACCGGAAGGGAGACAACGCCACGCCCATGCTGTGCCACGCCCCCGCCGTGCCACGCCCTCGTCGCTCCTCCGCCCACCCGACATCCAGGCGTCCTATTGGCTGTCGCCTAGTCAGGTGGGCGGTGACGGCGGCGCTATGGCGGATCGGTTAACGCAGCTGCAGGACGCGGTGAACTCGGTGAGGCGAGCGCTGCTTTCTGCTCTCCTCAAAGACCCATCGGTCTCACCGGCGGGGCTGGGCTGGGCTGGGCTGGGCTGGGCTGGGCTGGGCTGGGCTGGCAAGGCTGGCGCTGGGTCATGTCCCTTCCCGCCGCTATGGCCGTTGCGTGTGTGAGGGGTGCGATCCCTCTCCCCCTCCCCGCGGTGCCCCCGCAGCCCTCGGGTGCCGCTCCCACCTACCGCCGGGTGGGGCTGGGCTGCTGCTGGGGTCCGCCGGGATGCGAAGTAAAATCTAAATAGTTCTAGCGGTGAAATGAAGGAACCGTCTCTCTGCCGCTTGCAGCTCGCAGACCAGTTCTGCAACGCCATTGGGGTGTTGCAGCAGTGTGGGCCCCCAGCCTCCTTCAGCAACATTCAGACGGCGATAAACAAGGATCAGCCTGCTAATCCAACAGAAGGCAAGTCTGTCTTTCTGCACCTCCTAACAAAGCATGAACGTGTTCTGATACGGTACACGCTATGACATAAAATCTGTACTATGTTTTGTGCTTTGCAAACAGTTGCACCAGTAACTAGAGGAGTGATTTTAAGTCATAAACTGATGTCAGCTGCACTTGCTGCATAAGATCGTGATAGCAGAAATGCAATTTTAAGTGTTAAGTAAACATTACAGTATATTTCTTGTGCTGTTTTTTTTTTTGCGCAGACGCAGTAGCTCCACAGATATAAACTATTTTAATAGGATTGTTGCAAGAGATTGTTAGTGAGTTGTCCATTACTTCCCTGAAGTCTTTTTAGAAAGAAGTACTCTTAGTTCTATGAAATAATGTATGAGTATAAATTCTTCGTGTGATAAACTTTAATTATTTGTGGTTTTCCATGTATCATTTGCTTATGCAATTAAGGCATAATGTCATGTTGATCTCCCTCTTGGCATTTGTGGCTTAGTTTCATTGTTGTTTTTGTTTGGGGTTTTTTTGTTTATTTTTGAGAGACAATAAACTGATCTAAGACACTGAAATTGGCCAGCTAACTAAAAGGTCTCTGATCTGAGAATTTCAAGTTAGTATTTAAATAACCATGTTATTCTAGTCCTGGATATTTTTTTCCTTTTTCTTTCTTTTTTTTTTTTTTTTTCAGCTGAGAAAAATGTTACATGTATGTGCTGTCAGATTAGATTTTTCTCTTAAGATTCAAAGGGAGACTGGTTTGGGGTGCAGTGAGGCACTTTCTAGGACAGTTGAACACTAGTTCTTCCTTACTCTGTAGCTGATATTGGGATATTGGTGCTCTCTGATACTGGAATTAGTCGGAAGAGCAGCTGAAAGGCTTGTTTGCTTCCCTGCTGCTGTCCCAGGCGCTGGCATCAGTGTAGTGCCAGGAGCCAGAGGCTTTGTTAAGGCCTTAAAATGGTAGGTCATGTCTGACTTCTCTTTTGATCTGTCTTTTCTTAAAATTCTGAATATAGTGTAAAACCATACAGCCAAGTTAGTGATGCTGATGAGGCAAAACAAAACTCCCTGTTATGTCGCTGTAGATATAAACCCTGTGGTGACCCTGAGTAAACTTTAAATCGTAGAATCATTTAGATTGGAAGACACCCGCAAGATCATCGAGTCCAACCATAACATAACACTGGCACTAAACCGTGTCCCCAAGAACCTCATCTATATGTCTGTTAAACATCTCCAGGGATGATGACTTCACCACTTCCCTGAGCAGCCTGTTCCAGTGCCTGACAACCCTTTCTGTGAAGAATGGATACATTGGTTTTGCTGTTTGTGGGTTGGTTTTTTTGGAAGTTGAAGTCAAGCATACCTTGGAGAATGCCGGTCTTTTCTACAGATTTGTGCTATTAGAAAGTATTTTCTCTCTTGCTTTCAGAAGTCGTTCATGAACCAACCAACATAAACAAATATGTAAGGTCTTACGTTATAAATGGAAAAGGGCTGTTTCAGTATTTTAGTGGCAGTAATGATCTGATTTCAAATTGAATGAACTCAGTTCCATGTGGAAAGGTTTTATTTCTAGCTTACAGTGCCTTTTATTAAAAGTTTATGCAGCTCTTTCAATGATATAGTAGCTAAATTAATGTCTATTTTAAACTTCTAATCTTTTTCCATTTCTTAGAAGCTGAATAGGAATTATTTTTTTTTAATTGGATAGTCCATTTGAATCACTATCTTTACAGTGCTTCTAGTGTTTTGGGGTTGTTTTTTTTTTGTCTAGTAGCAGATTTAAAGGCAAGGATTGAAAAGTTAAATGAATTTCTGCTTCTCAATACTTAATGTAGTGACTAGGACACTTAATAACTGGTATTAGTAATTTCTTAACTGGCTCACCATGATGGAGTTCTAGCTATTTTCTCACTTGTACAATGCCCAGCCCTTTGTATAACCCCTTACCTTGTTTGGAATCGAACTACCTTCATCTTCTAATATGATTGAGTTCTCATCCATTGTGATACTGTTGTTTTTTTTTCATGTAGAATTTTTAATACCCATATACTTCAAGTCTGTAGAATTTTTTGTGGTGTGGTTGCAGAATTGTGCTTATTTCTAGTAATGTACTGAGTGGGCTGACTTTTCTTTTTTAAAGAGTACGCCCAGCTGTTCGCAGCATTGATTGCACGAACTGCCAAAGATATTGATGTTCTAATAGATTCCCTGCCTAGTGAAGAATCGACAGCAGCTTTGCAGGTAAGAGTGTTCTTAATTAAAACATCAAAACGTAACTGAAAGACATCTTCCTTTTTTTAGACACGTTTTTTCTCTCTAGGTCACACAGTCTTGAAAAATGACTTTAATATAAGCCTAAATTTTTCATGAGGGTAGTTTGTGAGTACTTTATAGGTTTAGTGGAAATACTGAACTTGCATCTAGTTCTAGATAAGATTATATACAGTAAGAATATTTTAAACTTTTATGTTAGAATGTGTTTGGTTTTGTTGCTGTTGTTTCTTTGGGTTTTTTTTGTTTGGTTGGTTTTTTTTTAAAGTGCTTTTATCATAACACCACGATACTGGAAACTGCTACTATTTTTTTTTTCCCCAGCTGTTCAAATATTAATAAAGTAGATGCAGCAGTACTGATGCATTGTGGGTAGTGTTTGTTTGGTTTTTATGTGGTGGTTTGTTTGTTGGTTTGTTTTTCTCCTTGGATAATGTTTCATACCCTCTCACTCATCAGGAGCACCTTTCATTTTGCAGCTGCAGAGCCAAACACATACTGAAGCCTTTTGTTTTTCCATAATGTTTCTGGTTGTTAAAGGGTTTGCAGGTATCCTTTAAAGTTCTCTGGCTCTGTCACAAACCAGTTATTTCACTTTTCAGTAATGGAGTGTCCTTCTTTGGACCAGCCAGATAAACTGGGTGCTTTTGTTTATGGCTCCTTTTTGTGTTAGACCAGAGGTACTCTAGGAAGAGCTTGAGAACAGAAAGCAACTACTGGCCAGGCAGCAATGAGCAGGTGCAGCCAGTATCACAACCTCCATGACCTGCTTTACAGGAGCTGAACTGCTGCAAACAGCTTGTGAACCCTTTCACAATGCTCAACTGTTCCAAAAGATAAATAAATAAATAAATATCAAAAAAATGCTTTTGACCCACAATTCAAAGAACAGTGCTCTAGTTTGGTTTTTGGTTTTTGTTGTTTTTTTTTTCCCCCGTGTTCTTTACAGATCTTGCCTACTAAACAGCTTTTTTTTTTTTTTTACTCTAGCTTCTAGATTTACATCAAGTATTTTCTTTTTAGAATGCAACAAGGATGCAAAGAGTGCTGCCTCTCAGAACCCTGGAACTGCTTTAAGATGACCTGAAAGATTTTATACCTGGGTTGGTTATTTGTGACTATTGAAAGGCATGTTACAGGAGACTAGTATTAGAGGTGCCCACTGGGCCAAATACAAATAACTTGACAGTGACATCAGATTTGGTTTTAAACAGGAGGTTAAATTTGGAAGCATTGCTAGTCACAGTAATTGCTGAACATACTAATTGGACCCATTAACAGCAGCCTAATCTCATGTAACTGCGTATTTGATAGCTGAAGACAGCTTTCCTGCTGCAGACAAATTACAGGCTTCTTCCATGAGTGAGCAAGGTCTGATTGTAGTGACAGCTGATGCAGGGAAAGCGGAGTGCTCCAGAAGGAGGAGCTAGTTGTCTGTAGGGACATGCTTTCCTTTGAGGTGATACTTGAACCGTTTCGTGCTCTGTTAATGCAGAATCTCATTTCACAAGAGTTTCTGATCATTTCTGTTTGGCTTGGATTCCGTCACTTAATGATTCAAGTTTTAATTTTTATTTGCTGTTGTTTAATTGGTGCGATATTAAAGATAAATATTAACATTAACATTCGTTAAAAAGACTGTTTTGAAGGTGCTCGAAATTCTCTCAAATACACAGTATAGGTTTTGTAGAAGCGGTAGTTGGATACTTGGCTAAAAGAGATGTACTTGGGCCGATCTTTTTTTCATACTAAGGTTGTCTTGGTATGTGTATCAAATCTGAGGCTTGTCTTAAATGATAAAAGGGGCTGCTGTCTTCCTTCTATGACCCTTCCTCCAAGGGCTATCAAGTCCTTCGTGCATATTTTAACCTTCACTAAAGACATCAGTGTTGCAAACAGAAGATGAGTATGTGGATAGAATTTGCCAGTTAGTTTAAGCATGACCTCTTAAGGACCTGTATATAAACCTGGTTACCTGTTATAAAAAAAAATCAATTTGAAACTATCTTGTTTTGTCTTTTCTGTTATCAAGTTAGAGTAAGTTTTAGTACTTTTAAATTTGGTAAATATTTTAAAGTATTTAAAGTTAAAATGTTTTCTTTCACAAAATTTTGGCAAGTTGAAAAGCAGTTAAGTTCCGAAACAAAATATTGAAGAAAAAAGGTTAAATAATAGTGTTTCACCTGAAATGTGCCGTTCAACAGAAAGGTTTAAATAAGTTATGCTTACACCTTGCTGAGTGCCTTTCAGTAAGGGAGTGGGGAAGGGGGGATAAATACTTCTCATCAAGAAAAGCTGTACTGAGCCAAGACTTGTAGTATGAAAGAAGCTAACATTTCTATGTGGTGAGATTTTTTGTGTTTACTCCATGAGGATATGCACTCTTTTAGGCTGCAACCTATAATGAGTTGCTTTGAAGTTCCTAGTATGTAATTCAGGGGCCAAAGAGAGAATCTTTTTCATTTCTGGGGAGCATTAACTGTTCCATCGCTATCCTTTAGCAGCAAAGTCAATTTTGTGTTACATTTGAAGATTCTTATACTTCTCTCCCTTTTATTTTACAGGCTGCTAGCCTGTATCGATTGGAAGAAGAAAATCATGAAGCAGCTGCCCGTCTGGAAGATGTAGTTTTTCGTGGGGATATGCTGCTGGAAAAGATACAGAGCGCCCTGGCAGATATTGCCCAGTCACAGCTGAAGACGAGGAGCGGCGCGCAGAGCCAGCCCCTGCCAGACTCGTAGTGTCAGAGGACAGCGCGCCCCCGCAACACCAAAATGTGCCCCCTCGTATGGGAAACACCGCTCGGTATCCACCGGGAGTGGTGACACCCTGCCCAGCGCCTGTGGGACTCTCCAGTGCTCTGATCATTCGTAACACTGTCTTTTATCAAAGCTTAAACTGCAGGTTTTGTATGAGAAGCACTTCCACCGTAGGATCGGTGGTTGTGTTCTAGAATTATGTGTATTAATGTTTGTTTCTTTGACTTAAAATATGAATATCTGAGCATTTTTTCTGGTCATAAATATGTCTGACTTCCTATCTGTTTTGTTGTCTTCATTACACAGGCCTTAGTCCCTAAAGGGAATTCAGAAGGAAAATATATTAAGAGTATTCGTGTAATTTGCTCATTCCTACTTTCAAACTTGTGTGTTCTTGGTGTATTTTTGTAAGGTTTAAACACAGTCACACTTGAATTTGCCAGAGTTCCATGGAGACCATAATAGACAATTACATGAATACAGCAATCGCCATCTGTTTTAATTAACAGAAATGGTAATTAAACATTTGTATTACTATTTGGCTGGTTTACCACCCTTTACAGAGTAAGTTAAAGGGTAAGTAAGTTCTAATGTTTGCAGAGTAAGTGTTCTTGCTGTTGGCATCTCATTAAAAAAAAAAATCTGCAGATATCTGATATTGGCATTTGTTTTTCTTTGCAATTCACAAATGGGTCTTTGACTCCATTATTGCCACTGACACGCGTACTCTTACTTGCTTGTGCCATTTTTCTGCCTCTGCTGATAATTCTGCTTTCTCGTGGCAGCTGGTGAATGCCTCTAAAGCAGACAGTAATGAGGAAGCATTGGATAACCGGGAAGAAATTAGCAATGAGGAAACTGAAAATAACTTATTACACAATGTTGCTTTTCACTGTAAGCAGTGGCTGCCACGTGAATGCTGTGATCATAAGCAGTAAAAGGCCTGTTGTACCCAACATACTCTAGGGAGTTTTCTGGTTTTATCCTCACACACTAAATTTTTGCCCCTTGTCTTAGGACTCTAGAAATACCAGCATCTCTTTTTATATTTGGAAAAAAAAATATTACAGCGCACCAGATAATGTAGGGTTCAGTGCAGGAGCTTGGACTTGAACTGTTGGTAATTTTCTGTACTTTTGAGTTAGCAGCCTTGCATTACTGTGGGGATGCTGTTTATTGCTACATGATATCTGCTCATTTCCTCATCAAAACTACCTACTTCTCTATATTGGACGTGCTGTCATTGACTTGAAAGTTAAATGTCTTGCTATTGCATACAGACAGACAAGAGCAATTCAAATATGTCTTTAGCATGCTGATCCTTAAGGAATAGACTGCAGCAGTCTATTCCTTAGAAGGAAGGAAGACAGGAAGAGTATAAGGCGGCACAGGGTACATCCTACATACAGCCTGTTTTGAGGATTAAAAAATAAAAAACTGTTCCTTCCCGTAACAAATATTAAAACTGAAGTATTTAATCAGATTGTTAGTTAATTAAATATTTAGTATTATTTTGTCAAATTTGCATATCTGTAGTCATAAATTTGATCTGCTATTGTGAGGCTTTTGTACTATTTAGATTCCATGGAAGGAAAAACAGTTGGAGAGGTGAACAGGCTACAGCACAGGCCCAGTTCTGTAATGGGATCTTTATTAAGAATAACCGGGCTGTGGCAGGTTACTAAGCCATATAAATATGCCCATGTCCTGGGAGGCCTGAGAGGCAGAATTGCATTTGAAGTCAGTCATGGGGTCTGGTTTTGGGTTTGGTTTTGTTTTTTCCTAGAAAAACATCATCCAGTGCATCTCAAGTTGGTTGGGGAGTAGAGTGGACTTCTTGTTGGTGCTTGCATTTTAAACTAGTGGACTTAAAAATCTTAAGAGTGAAATGTTTGGGCTTTGCTTGTGGATTTTTTTTTTTTTTTAAATTGAGATGTCTTAATTTGAGATTTGTACATTGCTGAAAAGGGTTAGATCTTCATAGTAGATTCCCTGGTATAGCTTAACATATGCATCACCTCCAACTTGTTAATTTGGAAACCTTTGCTGTGGGAGATGAGGTACTCTTCAGTAACAATACAATTATTTTAATTTCATATCTTTCTATTTTTCAAGCTTGAAAACTTCTGTATTTCTGCAGCCTGATATTGCCCAATTGTAGAAGCTTTTTCTTTTATTTGCTTTTTATTTGAATATGCTAGCCCACTTTATATTAAGGTGTGTATTGGTATCAAACACCTAATCACACTTAGAAGTAAACCTTAACCACAGGTATAAGCTTCCTAGTAACTATGTGTGGCTATTCAGTACTTTACTTGTGTTCAGTTTCGTGGATGTTGCACATTTAATAGAGATGCAGTTAAAAACAAGTAACACAATAAAGCAAGATAGATGAAACTGCTCTTTTTTTCCTTGAGAAATAATGTAATGTTTTGGTGAGGAGTACAGTAAGATGCACTTTTCTACTAGTTCTTGTATGATGTGTTGTTGAACTAGGTGTTGTAAATCTTTATCTGCTTTCCTACAGTCTGCAGCTCAGTTGGGAAGGTTGTGTATCTTTTGTTGGGCTCTGACATGAAGAACGGTGAAGCATCAATTTGTTACAGCTGTCTAATGCAAAAAGCATTAGATTGGGGCTTGCAGATACGGATTCCTTTCCCCTCTTATCATAGATATGCTGATTTGTCCAGCCCCTGCTGTTGGGGTTTAAACATCTCAGTTTAAAAAACAATGTGTAATGGTGGTGATCTCCTGTAGGGGGGTACTCATGCAAGAATTGAGGAGCATGCAGGATTACTGTTTCTGTACTGTTTAGCCCCTCAACTTTCAGTACAAAAAAAAAAAAAAAAGTGGGGGGAGGCAAATGCCTTTGGAAAAAGGCACTGTATCCTCCCTCAGAAGTCTTGTCTGCCTCCAGACTTTAAATACTGAAGAGGGGGAGAGTGGGGGAGAAAAGTCCCTACCTAACAGCTGCTATCAAACATATCAGGTTACATGTGAGAAAGCTGTAAATGGAAGCTTTGGTTGAGACCAGAGAATAAGTGGAGGTAAAGCATCATGGGAAGAAAACACAAGTATTGAGCAAGACATAAAATGGTTCTGCATATTATGTTGGACAAGGAGTACTGCCCAGTGAACAAATTGTGCTTTGAAGAAAGATAGCTCAGAGCATAATGGAAAATTCCATTGAAAAACAATCTCAACCACTTCAAATGAGCAGGAGCATTTCATGCTGAGAATCCATACAGCCCACTGGCAAAGATGTTGGAATCAATTTAGTAAATAAAAGCAGCTGATCAAAGCCTAGTGTTCTTTACTATAAACAGCCATGCTCAGAGGAAAGCAACACCTCACAGCAGCTGTTCTGATTTTCAGATACAAGAATATGGAGGAATTTGTACACTAGTTTTTCAAGATACTGGAAAGAGTGCATTAACAATATTTTAGCTTCATGTCTTTATGAAGTTAAACTTGGCTTGCTATTGCAGATGATCTTTGGAGATCTGGGAGCTTCTGCTGGGTGTTGCATGGGATGGGTGTCCTGGCCATCCCCGCAGGATTGGTATAAAGAGATTTTTGGGGAGTTTGCAGCAATACAGGCCAGAGCCTGCCTGGCTGGGGAGCAGCTCTGCTCAAATGGACCTCGGGGGTCTTGGCAGAGAGCAAGCTCAATGTGAGCCAGCAGCTGGCCCTGGCAGTAAAAAAGGCCGGCAGCATCCTGGGCTGTACTAGCAGGAGTGCAGCCAGTAGACTGAGGAAAGTGATTACTCCCCTCTGCTTAGCATGGGTTAAGACTGCACCTGGAGCACTCTGTACTGTTTTGGGCCACCAACATGAGAAAGATGTTGATAAACTATAAATTCAGCAGAAGGCCACCACAATGGTGTAGGTTGGAGCACCTTCCCCATGAGGAGAGGCTAAGGGAGCAAGGCTGGGAGAAGAGATGGCTTTGGGGCCACCTAAAGGAAACCTTGCCCACACCTATGGGGAGCTTATGGAGAAGACAGGGCCAAGCTGATCACACTGGCGCAGTGCAGAAGAATGGTGTACAGTGGATATATGTTGAAATAACAGAAGTTCAGACTGGTCACAAGGAAAAGCTTTTCACCATTAGGACACAAGTTTTGGAATGTGGGTCCCCGGAGAATCTGGAAATCCTGTGACTTTTTTCAAGCCCTGACTGGATAAAACTCTGAGCAACCTTATCCGTCCTCACAGCTGACCCACCTTCGAGGAGTTGGACTAGGCACCTCCTCAGGTCCCTTCTGACCTCAATGATCACATGGATACTAGACACATTAGCGGTTTCAGAAAGAACCAAGACAGTATCAAGGAATATTGTCCACTTTTTAGAAAGGCAGAACTGGAGGACAGAAAACTTGAGGTATCTGGTATCGGCTTCATTCGTATTGATGAGCTTTTGTGACAGGTCTCTGCACTGGAAGGCCATTGAGCTGGCCTTACGTGTGGTGTGAAATTCCACGCTGTAGTGACCCAAGTTTCCAACAGGTGCCCTTGGAGAGCGTGATATGCAAAATCCACATCCTACACTTAGAGAAAATTGATCTGTCAGATGATGCTGACTCACTATTAGACAAAGGCAGACTCCTCTAAAGAAAGAAATTGTATTTGTGTTTTATATAGCTTGTTATGTAGTCTTACGTAAGAATTAATGGCAGCCCTATTTTCAGGCACTGAACCTGAGACTAGAGCAAAAGTTTTATTCTAGCTTTTTCTTTCAAATCTATGGAAGAAAGTTTGAATTACTCTTGCTGACTTAAGAACAAGTTGTTGATAGACTGACAGGACCTTTTTACCTTTAACCCACAGAATTATGTTCTGGGAACAAAGGGCACAGAAAACAGAGTTTGCAAATGAGGTGTTTTTTCATGCTTCAGATACGTCAGTCACTCTGTTTTATGTGCTTGCAGTGAGCAGCATCCACGGTGGAAATGATCTCCAGGAAGTTTTTGTCTGTTTTATCAGTTAGCGTAATACGCTTTGTAGGAGTGTAGCTTTGCAATTATCACACACTGTTTGTGTACACTTACATCAGGTTTTATGTTTATTTTTGTTTCTTGAAAAGCTTTGTAGGAAAACTTGCTTGTTCATGGTAGCCTAACAAGCAGAACAGGAGTTTTATATTCTTGCTGCTGCTGCTGTACCCAACCAGCATAGCCAAGTAGCTAAACACATTCAACTCCTGCTCTGAACACTAAAGGGCTATTTTATGACTGTTTAGACTGTCACCATGTTTCTTCTGCATTTCTGTTTATAGCCAACATTCAGGTAGCATAGCCCAATAGTAGAAACAGACCTTCTTTCAACTCTTTTAACTTGATATTTACTTAAGACAAATATTACCAGAGTCCTGAATTCAGCCTTATACACTTCACCAAAGGCCTAATGAATTAATTTTGTGAAGTGGAAATTTGTAGTTGAGTAGGTACTGTGCAATTTGGCTGCAAAACATCCTTTCTCCACCTTGCCCACTTGAGAAGACTGAAATAGGCGGCCTCTTTCAGGAAACAGTGTACTTCATTCTGTGGCTGTGTGGGGAAGCTATTGACTAAACATTAACTTTCCACAACTGCTAGAGAAAAATCATAATTGTTTTCTCAAGTCGCGTTCCAACAAGATAAGCCCTATTGATAAAAAGGACACCACCTTTGAAGCTAAGAGCTCAAAAGAAGAGACCTCTTGCACCAAGACCGTACTAAGATTGTGGAGGTGGAGCTCCCACTGGTGTCCCTCTGGCGCCTTCTCCACCTGTCTGCAGAATGAAGAATAGGAAGGAGAGTCTGCTCGCTTGGTGCCTTCAGTTAGGAAAAACAGAGCAAGGGAAATTTTGTTAATATTTTGGTGCTGAAAAAGAGGGATGTTAAAGTAAAAATGTCAGGACAGTTGGGATACAGTTGTACACAACCTAATAAAGTGTGCCATTCTGAAAGAAAAAAACAGTGGTTTCCTCTCTCTGCTTCCTTTTCAGAAGGTATCAGAAAAATGGTGGGTTCTGTTTAATCAGCCTACCATTTTATTTTGAACGCTCATGTCAACAAACACTCAACATAAGCAAGGACTGATTTTTGAGAACCGGGTAGTTTTCAGATTCTGCAGTTAACATCTCTGCATGTGACAGCACTCTATGTGTTTAATGAACCTGGGACTGAAAGGAGAGCTTTGGCAAAGGACAGTTTCGTTGCACCATTTTAACTTGGTGTTGTTTCAAAAATTGCAAAAAGCTGCTGTCAGAAAGCTTTCTCTTGTGTGTTGAAGCAATGAGGGTGCAATTATTTATCCAACTCTTGCTGAAAAAAAGCCAGCAGAATCACCTAGCTGTCATCAAATGACATTTGATGGAGATAAAGCAGACCCTTTATTTCGGTGGGACAGGGTATGTGCGTGTGAAGCTAAGGAAGCACCCTAACTGTCCTTGGCTCTGCAAAGCGGGGCATACGCCTCTCTGCACATTTGCTGTGTCACAAAGAGAGAGGCAAAGTGTAAAATGATGGAAGAGAAACACTGCAGTGAAAAAGAAAAAACATTTCAGGCCATTTCAAGGGCAGTGTGTGAGTACGTAAGTGTCCAGCCAGCACCAGACCTCCTGGTGAGATACCTCCTTCTCTCCGGTGTGGCTCCCACTACATGGTTCTGCCTACAGCATCATGGTCAGGGTTGGGGCTGCAGTGTGGACTTCAGCCTCGTGCATATAGAATCTGAGCCGCACCTAAACTGGATTCCTAAAGGAGTCTCCTCGAGGATGCAAAATGTGGTCCTCTTTCCTCAAAAGTCACCAAGTCTGAATGTAAAATTATGCAGCTGGTTAACGCCACCACATAGTTCTAATTTGTACTGTGGGAGCCAGCTATGAAAAGCTCCCTACAGTTGATCCGGGTGACATGTTCCAACTTGCACTGCTGTAGTAGCCACTGTTGGCAAAGGACAGCTGAAGTTCCTACGCGCTGCAGAAGTCCCGGGATTTCCAGTGTGTCAGACAGAGGTACAAGGAGCACCGAGTGGGACCTGCCCTTGCTCATGCTGACCATCAACAAGGAGAATCCTTCCTGGGCGCCTCTGGTGTGCTGAGAGGGAGTGAAATCCTCTAGTGAGGGAAAAGGAGCAGCTCTGACTTGTTTTGGTGTGCTCAAGTGTGCAAAGTGTGATTCTGCTCGGCACATTAGTATTTCTCAGCTGAGAACAATTGTGTTTGACTGCTGCCCCTCCTTGCTTCCTCTGCAGGTATTCTGCAGCAGGTGAATGAGTATACAGCCACCTGTGTGGTTTCTTCCACCTGGTCCTTAATTGACCAGTTAAAAGTAATTAATCCCTGCTAGCCTCTCTAACAGGAGAAGCGCAGGTGGTGAGGCATGCTAAAAGGCAGTGGTTTAACCTTAGCTGCAGCTGGGGAGTAAGGGATCAATTTTCTTTTCACAAAAGTTGTATCATGAACTTGTATTTATGATTTAAGAAAATCGCTAAGCATCTGTAGATGCCAGTATTTACTTGGGTCACTTGTTATTTATGACTACTTCATATTTAATTGTTTGTTGTGTAATGGATATTGACCTCATCTGAAGTCCTGACTTTGGTGGGCTTTGGAATAGACTGTAAATTGGTAGGCTAAAATGTAAAAAAAAATTTGTGTATCAGGAAGAATCCTATGGAGTAGCATCAGAAATTAATATGATCATTTAGGATAATTAAGTGATAATATTTACCACAATGAGAAACTTTATGCTTATACTCTGCACAGCTCTTTATGCTTGACTGCTTCCAGAACAAAGCCACAATAATATAACTTCTCAAATACTGAAGTTAAAGTATAAACAGGTTGTAGTCTGCTTTGTAAAGGGAACTTGTGGTTGGTTTCTGTTGATAACATCTGACACCAAGGTGTGGCAACTGAACTTCAGCAGTTAACTGAATGTTTTCCAGACTTATCTGTCTTCAGAGCAAACCATGTTATGATTTATGGCTTTTCAAAGAGTGATTTTTTTTCGACCCAACCGTGAACAGAGCTGGGTGGGGTACACGAATGCTGCTGCTTGCTTTGAAAACTCTCCCTGGTGCTGCACTGGTAAGTCTGACCCACTGGTTCAGGGTTAGACTGATCCTGAAATTTAAGTTCAGGAAGACATCATCCTCGGTGCTAGTGACAGGGATTGTTAAAGTAATTCCTGACTTCTTTGTGGCATGGAACTGGATCACTTCCTAGGATTATCCAGGCATTTAATCCAACAAGTTTCTTACCGCTGTAGGGAATGGGTACCTAAACAGTGCCCTTGGTCACCTGTGCTTGCTTCCTGTGGCACTCTAGTATTTGTGGCTCTTGGTCTTTGGTGTTATAGCCTTGTGGCATGAGATGCTGTTCTGTGGTTTCAGTGTCTGGGGTTGTGTGACTGGATGCTTCTGAACGAAATACCATGTGGTGGTGTGAACTTGGTCTTGCTTACCCTGGCAGCCCCTTTAATTTTCATCCTGTGTTTAGTCCTCGTTATGGTACTTCCGATCTAACCTACACACAAAACCTGACCTCTTCGGTGTTACCAGTCTGTTGCAGAGATTTATTACAATACCCCACTGAGGTTAAGGGAATATCCTTTCCCAAAAATGGGAATGCAGGACTGCACTGGAATGCTTGTGAGGAGACACTGCACTGCAGAACTTTTAGTTCTTTCTTTTACTTATGATTCATAATGCTGACGTACTCAGGAACTCCTAGACCAGACACAACAGAGCCAGCTGTTGCACTTGCCAGAAGTGCGTTGTTCTGTTATTTTAACCCTCCATAAACCCATGCTGAAGTGTGTCAGCATTGGTTGCAAGGAGGCACCCTTTCTTGTTGTGACCAACCTGGACTGTCTTCCAAAATCTTCTCTTGTTCGAGAGCACATCTTCAGGCCAGCCTTTTAGTCTAGAAGAACAGCTATTTGAAGAAAAAGAGTCTATAGTAGAGACTGTGTTTAAGCTGTTTGTAGTCACTTTTGCTTACGGTTTTCAGGGAATACCCTGTGCACAACTCTGTAAACCATCCTTGAGGTCCCACGCCGGGCTTTTGTCTCAAATGTGTTCCACTTTACCTGGAATCACTCAGATTGTCATTAAGAAAGACAGACTGAGAATGCGCAGATGTGGTTCAGGCTCTAGTATGAGTCAGTATGTCCAAGGGGAGGAGGACAGACACAGCTTCCAGTCCTTGCACAAACGAATATACAAAGTAAAAGTGCTCCGTCAAGAAAAGCAATGCAAAAATTCACCACTCCAGAACAGCCTGTAACTCTAAAGTCAGGGCTCTGTGCTGGAAGATGAGTAGCCTGAGCTCCAATCTCCTCAGTCAAAATGGATCTCCCTACATGAAACATAATATGTACCAAACCTTAGGGCTAGATAGGGCCTTGCGATGTACAAGGAAAAGATTTCTATATGGGATGGAAAGGACAGCAAAAGAGTATTGCAGCAAGAAAATGGGGATGTAGTAGTCCCTTGGTGATAATAAAACTCTTGAATAACCCATTTAGTTGAATTGTGTGTCCCAACAAGTGAAATATCTGCATAGCACCTTGCAACAGGAGACACATTCATTCTGAACTGGAATAAAGAGACAGAGAATTATTTTCTGCAGCTCAGATGAAACAGCCAAGTACAGCTGTGACTACCTCTGCTATTTACTTTGCCATACTCCCACCAGTTTTTTGTCTGAAATTAGGTTTTAATACAAGATACTGTCCTGCCAACTTTATCTGATGATTCTCTCGCAAACTAAATTNGCAGACAATGGTGGAATAAACACCACAGGTCCCTTACAGATCATGGGGTGAGATTAGTTTGTCTGTGTTTAACAGATGCATACTGTTTACCTGATGAAAAAGGTATACTTTGGTATCACCTTCTTTTGGTAATATGTAAGTTGATTTAGTTTAGAAGTAACTGATGGAAAGACAGGCATTAAAACAAACTGCTCTCATTATCCACAAAGAAGGAACAGTGCAAGCATTCTTCTGGCACCGATGCCCTACCTGGAGGGCCAGGTGGTGTTCTTTGTCCGTTCAAACCCAGTGTTTTCCCTCAGACCAGTAGGAAGGGATTTCCCTTGTGTCCTTTGTTACAGGGGCTTTAAGTAGATCCACCCAACAAACCACGTTACTGCTTCATTTCACGCCGGCCACAAGATGAAATGGCATCGGCTTTGGACAAAACCGGCCTTTGTTACCGGGGAGGTTAGCAAATGCGCATGTCATGGTGAAAGATGGCGCGAGTCCATCAAGTGACAAACCCATTGAGTTCCCCAATGCAGACAGGGCCTGAGGCTCCACCACACACCAGCTCTTCCTGCCATGGGTCAGGACACAAAGAGCAGGGTAGGACTAGGCCCTGCTGCCTTTCAACAGGAGTTTAATAGGGCGGGTGGGTCCCACTGCCGCTGGGGAGAGAAGCACAAAGATGACCAAAGCTGCAGTGTGCTCTGGACATCGGATTCAAGAACGAAATCTGTGTTTTTAAAGAGTTTCCTGCCTGGTGCTGATTTTTTCCCCTCGCTTCCAGTCACTGAGGTGCCGCCAGCTCACAGGCAGCACAATAATACTCCAAAACGGCGAAACAATTTAATCAAGTTTTTTAAAACTTGCATGCAAATGATCTAGATATACAATAAATAAACCTTATGAAATGGGAATAGGTTGACAAAATAGCAGCCTGAGAGACTGAAAGGTTGAGAGCCCCAGAATATGGCCACAATATGCTTTAAATACTCTTCGTATTAGTGCCCCAGTCACTGCTACAGCTTTCAGAAAACTAGCTCTGTAACTGTTTCTATTTGGAGGAAGAAAAAGCAGTCCAGGCTGACTCACAGGTGCCTGGAAAGGCCAGAATACTTGTCTTGTTTTCTGTTTCATCACGGTATTTTCAAGAAATTATTGCAGAATGATGTCAACTAAGGAAAAATGTCATCCCACAAAAACTTCCCACAAGTTTGCCTTTATTAAGAAGGTTGACTAGTTTAGTCTGCGTTAATGGTTAAGCCAACCAGACATTTCTCACCAATCACATTTTCGTTAATGTCTTTTCGGAGAGGCAGTGGGACAAGGGTTTTGCAGACTTACGTCATTCCCAAGCCTGCTATGTTTACTTATCACATAGGTTTGTAGATACCTAATTTGGCATATCAATGTCAAAAATAGCTTCAGGTGCTGAGCAGGGAGATGAATAATCACATTTGAAAGACTTCAGGGAGTTCTCAGATTCACTCCACAGGCACAGACATTCAGATAGATACAATTCTTCTTGTCTCTATTATGGGTAGGTTGGCTTGACCTAAATACTCATGTAACAGAGTTTAACCAGGAAGCCACAAGAAAGAGCTAGCTAGATTTGTTAGCTAATTAAAATAAATAAATGAAGGACAGTCAATAGAAAACAAACCCAATTGCGTGAAATGTTTTGTTATTGAGTACTAAGGTCACCATACCATCCTTTAAAATATTCTCTCCACCTAAGGCTGATCATATGCCACCTAAGAACCAGGACAGGTATCTATATGGAGGAGAATCTGGTACCCTCTCCTTCTGGTCAGTGAATCCTGTACTTGTCCCACACCCTGATGGGTTAAGGATATTTACAGGCTCATGAGAAATGCGGACTCAAACATTTCTAAATGGTTTCAAACCACTCTGAAAAAGGAAATGATCAAACCATGGTATGTAATTAGAACAAAATTATTCTGAGTGTCAGAAGATGGGAGAAAGAAAGAGGGAGAAGAGGAATTTGCTGCTAGATGACAAATATAATAAAATACTGCAAAAACCACACAATTGCTTGTTAACCTACTCTTGCTGCATCTTGTCTCCTTGACCCATCATCTCTTCTGCCTTTAAACCAACTTTAAGCTAAGGCAGATGGATTCATCACCTTCACAGAGAGACCCATGAACACTCCCCCTCAATCTGGCCTTTCTGACATCCACTCTGCAAAGCTTTTCTTTACATCCAATTTTTGCCCAGCTGCAATACATTTTTACCAGGCTACGGATGTCTGATAGATGCTGTCTGTCTGCCCACTTCCACACCCTGGTCACCTCCCTGTGCTCTCTCAAAGGCTCTCTGGCCTCAAGGACCTGTCACAGTTGTCCTCCAAAAACCCATTGTCCTCACAGTTGGCTCTGCTCCTCAAAACCTCTTCATTCTGCTATGTAAGCAGTGATTTCTCCAGGAAAAATAAAAAAAAATGGAGCTGCTGCCTGAGCAGAGAGAATTTGTAATGAGTAGCTTCCAGAGGAGAACAGAAACTCGTTAGCCATGGGCTTTAATTGCCTATTTTCAGGATTTAGGGAAGGGGATTCTGTGCCAAAGGGATTTGGAGAAGAAGGGAAGGGAAGGGAAGGGAAGGGAAGGGAAGGGAAGGGAAGGGAAGGGAAGGGAAGGGAAGGGAAGGGAAGGGAAGGGAA